>JAFVLL020010792.1:0-40741 GCA_021397915.2 Tor tambroides
AGAAACTGAGGACGAGCACACACGTAACAGTGGGCTAAATGGGCTGAATTTGAGCACCAATCCATCCCTGATGATTTTCCTCTTCTAGGACCAGAAAGAAGAACTTCTAATAATAAAACTATTTAAAGTAAATTCCTTAAGGGAGCCATATATTCTCAAAAGTTGTTTTTTTCTGAAAACCTGTTTGCTTTGACTTCAAATATCTGGTGTTAATGTATTTATTTTTTTAATGTGTTGTAGCCTGGAATATTTAGTGTACATACTCAATGCATCTCTGTCTGCTGGAGATTTTATTTTTTAAAAAAAACACAAATTATTCCTGTGGCAGAAAACATTGTAGCACCAATTAGGGGGGCCCTTGGGTTTGTTATAGCCCCAGGGTCCTATGTGTTTTTAATCCAGGCCTGAACATGTTATCTCTTTACTCTTAATGTCCAGATAAAACAGTAAGATATCCACTTTATTTTGCAAGGTGTGAGTAAGCTATTTTATTTGAATGTGCAAGACTCATTAGCTGCTAATAGGCAAATAACTAAAAGAATAACAAGTGCAGTAAATGGTGAAACTATTTGCGCTACAAACCAACGTGTTTATGATTATGATAATGAACTAAAATAATATTATAACAAATAAATGTTTGCAATATCTAGCAGCATAACTGACTGTTTTTGTACACATAAAATAATTGCAAGCGAATGACAGCAGAAGCCTTGCACATTCATCTTACAAACTGGCTGCGTTCGCTCTTAAGGTTGTTTAAAATATGCTTTATTTTTGTAATTCACACTAGTAACTGCATACTCAAAATTTAAAGGAATCATGAACTGAGAAATCAAAATTCCCTTTATCTTTTGACATATAAGATGTAATTGTACTATAAAACATCCTGTAACTTTCATGTTAGTCTAAAAACAGCTTATATTGAAGCCAACTGGCCAAAACGACAGGTTGTGGAATGTGACATTTAATGATGTAATAGTGTGGCTAAACACTGCCTCTGCAGAAGAAGATCAACGCCTGCTTCTACATCACTGCCTGTTTAGCCCCGCCCACCAATTCGCACACATAGAGTAAATACCAACAGACACAAACACAAGTCTACGCAGAAACCAAATAATAAAGATGGCTGTGCAGTGCCAAGTTGTGAAAAAACACAGTCTTTGCATTGCCTTCCTTATGATTCCAATATTAGGAAAGAGTGGATGAACTTCATTTTTAATAAGGTTCCAGACTGCATCAGTAAGAACTTGATCCTTTTTTCACTTCATTTTACCTCAGATTCATTTACAAACAAGGCACAGTTCAACACAGGATTTTCAGAAAGACTGAAGCTAAAAGACAATGCTGTGCTGACTATATTGGATCTGACAGTATTTTTTTTTAATTACGTGGTCACTATTGCTTTGTCTGTTGTTACAGATCGTTTGATATGTACTAAGTATTTATCCGCTTTTAACCTAAATCACAGCTATGCAGGCTGTCAAACATACACAACTGTTAGCCAATCATAGCAGTGGGTGTATACTTCCTTGCCTACAATCCATCACGCCTATTCAAACGAAGTTTCAATGAGGAGGGTCAAAACAGGACAGAAAATAGCCTATTACTTCTAGATTATGATGTTTTTAAGTAAAAATCCTGATAACATTATAATTGGATCTCAGAGAACATTACAAAAAACAAAAACAAAGGCAGTTCATGACCCCTTTAAATTCTTCACTTTTAAACGTTAGAACCTCCAGCTTTTATTTCAACAGGGAGACAGGCAGGGAGACTGTGAATAGGGAAATAAAGTGATCCTGGCACACACTGCATTCCTTAATGCACATTATAAGCATTCTAATGCAGAGCTGTATTTCAGTCTAACACACACAGCACATCAGACTAAGTCACTTGCTATCTAATTTATTTCCATAATGTGGCCAAAAAGGCAACACAGATTTAGGACAGTAGAACAGTTCTTAGACAGTTCCAATTCTTCACCAGTAAACTAATACATAAAAAAGTGTTCGGTTTCTCACTTTGGCTTTGTGGTGCTATCATTCACCCAATGGAACGTGCACTAATTCCAATTTCATTTGGTGCTGCTAGAGGCACACAAAATTGCACACTCTATAGAATATGTATTTGCAAGTCTTTGCAAGTGACCCAGTTGTCCTAAATCTATTGTATGTACTATTAGCAAAAGGGTGTATTTAATGGTGAAAGTGTCTTTTTAATCTAATAATCTATAAAAAATACTCTTATGCTCCAATCAGCTGTAGTGGAAAGCATTTTCTCTGGAAATATTGGCTTGCCAGTGCTCAGTAAAGCAAATACTTCTTGTACCCTGTAGTAGCCAGTTGTTTACACTTAACTGCCTTGTTTCCATTTGTTTAAGAAATACACAGATTCTGACCAAATTCTTTTGACAGAAGACTTATATCAGAGGTGCATATCTGGGACATCTGTGCAAAGTAACCAGTGTTAAAAAAACATATACAAACAAAATTATTCATATGTTCATGTCTGTGGCCAATGTGAGATCACTACACCCAATTCAAAAATTCTGAATAGAAACCTGTTAGACCTAATGAAACCAAAAGAAACCAATTATAATTTATCAAATATCATCAAATCATTTATACTTCCCAACATAACCTCCCTGTAAAACTTCAGAAGGAATTAATAGAAAAAAAGTGTCTGTATCTATCTGTGTCTGTATCTTCTGTGTACCTGTGTTTCCTTGATCTTCCAAGTAAAATAAGTAGGGTTTCATCATAGGGTATTTAAAGCTAATTCACACTGTATTGACAGATGCCAGCCAATGCTGACACTCACCAGATTACAGTGTGTTACTTCTCAGACATTCTGCAAAACCTGAAAACAAGCGATGACCAATGGCAACAGACGCCGACAAGGGTAACACACTGATCCGCCAAAACCATATGAACGTGTCTGTTGCTACTGGTCTGCATCTGCTGGTGCAGTACGCTTTTAATTATGACTATTATTAACATTTTAGAATAGTAAAGTCATCAAAATTATGAAATATTAGTATGGGAATGTGTAGAAAGTTAAAAAAAAATGTTCAAAATTGCCCTATTTGGAGCTTTTTTTTAGCTCTACTCACTCCAGACATTTTCTCAAACAACTACATGAAGGGCACACCGGAATGCTTTTATATAAAATTGTTGTCATGTAGTATATATGCCTGTTAATGCTTTCCCTTCATTATTTCGCATCTCTCTCTCTCTCTCTCTCTAAGATAAAGTATGAAAAAAAATTATGTGTTAACATTAACACATTCTGCCATGGCCCAGACCTGTATATCTTCTTACATTGCCTGCAGTTGACAACATAATGATGACTAACTCCATGTAGCCAATTAGAATGCATTTTTGTCTTGTATTTCATATCACAAGATATACGTAGTTTAGCGATATCACACAAGCAAGAGTGTTGTTTTCCCCCCAAATATCTGCATGACTGCAAATGTGATATTGATATTAGAAAACAGTTCACTAAACAAATTCATATTGTGTTTTAGACACAGTCTTGTCAGTATTATGTTTTTGCTCAGTTTTGTCAATGAAATAGAAAGGGTGTACCTTTCCAAGCAACACAGAGCAAAAACTGTTTTACATTTACATTACATTACATTTAGTCATTTAGCAGACACTTTTATCCAAAGCGACTTATACAAATGAGGACAATGGAAGCAATCAAAATCAACAAAAGAGCAATACGCAAGTGCTATAACAAGTCTCAGTTAGCTTAATGCAGTACACGTAGCAAGGTTTTTTTTTAAATTATATAATAAAAAGAAAACAGATAGAATAGAATAGAAAAAGAATATAGCAAGCTAGTGTTAGAGGCCTTTTTTGCTTTTGTTAATTGTATAATAAATAAAAAGAAAGCAAATAGATAGAATACAAATAGATTAGAGAAGATAGTGTTAGTTTTTTTTTATTTATTTATTTTTTTTAAACAAGTTAGTAAATGAATAGAGTGCAAGTCTAAAAGGGGCAAGTTTTTTATTTTATTTATTTTTATAGTAAAATAGAATTAAATAGAATAATAGTTTAAATAGAATAAAATTAGAATAGAGAGTTCTAGAGTTAGAGGGTCAAATAAAGATGGAAGAGATGTGTTTCTAACTGATTCTTGAAGATGGCTAAGGACTCAGCTGCTCGGATTGAGTTGGGCAGGTCATTCCAACAGGAGGGAACATTTAATTTAAAAGTCTGTGAAAGTGATTTTGTGCCTCTTTGGGATGGCACAATAAAGCGATCTTCACTTGCAGAACACAAGCTTCTAGATGGCACATAAGTCTGAAGTAACGAATTTAGGTAAAGGGGTGCAGAGCCAGTGGTGGTTTTGTAGGCAAACATTAATGCCTTGAATTTTATGCGAGCAGCTATTGGTAGCCAGTGCAAATTGATAAACAGAGGTGTGACGTGCATTCTTTTCAGCTCATTAAAAATTCATCTTGCTGCCAAGTTCTGAATTAATTGTAAAGGTTTGATAGAACTGGCTGGAAGACCTGCCAAGAGAGCATTGCAATAGTCCAGCCTGGACAGAACAGGCCTGATCTTCTTGATGTTGAATAAAGCAAATCTGCAGGACCAGGCAGTTTTAGCAATCATTCAGTTACTGAATGAATCCACGTTTTAGAAAAAATCGAGTGAGCCAATGATTCAGTGACCCATTCATTAAGACAGCCAATTGCTTTGTTCTTGAATGAATCAGCTTTTTGAACAAATTTGTTGAATGAATGACTGATGCTGCATTCCAATCTGAAGAGCTCACCCCTATGCCCTTCAGAATAAGAGCTTCGAAGGGATGAAGGGTAGGGTGCCAAAAACTGTTCCTTAAAACACACCTCTGCGTCATCTTGCAGAACCAATTAAAGAGGCGCCATTGTCACACGATTAAACTTGCGCAAAGAATTGGAGCCAAGTGTCCATTACTTGTACTTCAAAATTCTTCATTCTGAAGTGCCCTTTTAAGTTGGCAGTTTTACCAGAATTCTAAAGCACCCCTTAAAGGCGCACTAAACGATTTTTGAAAAACGCTTTTGACCACAGCATTCGTCCCAAAACACACTTGTAGCCAATCAGCAGTAAGGGGGTGTGTCTGGTAATTATATAGGGAAGAGAGCGCTCAATTTGAGCACTGATAATTTGAGAAAAATATCAGAGAAACAAAACATTAAAAAGAAAGGTTACGATCAGGCAAGAGGGTTGGACCTGCGTAAATATCGGAGCAGCTTTCCACTGGTGGAGAGAACTCAAGGAGCAGGAAGGGCTCGAATTGGACACTGAGGTTGCGTTGTTTCATCATGATAGGTGAGTAACGTTGATTTAGCTTCGTTTCACACAACTTATCCGTGTTGGTTTTTGCTTGAACATGCTTGTGTGTCATCTTCACTTGTTTCCGCGATCGTCATTGCCATGGTTGTGTATGTACGTGTGGGGCGGAGATTTCATAATAATGGCGAGGTCCTGTTGGGGTATGGGCGTGTTTGTTTTGGTGCTTTCAAATATCAACATCGTTTGGCAAAAATTGCTTAGTGCACCTTTAAAACCTCCAACAAAACCATTCAGGAGCTGACCATGTTCCAAATTTTGTTAGAAATTCCAGTATGAAACCTATACACATTCCTTTATGATATTTGACAAAATACACAAAGAGAGACTCCTACCTGATTACAAGTGCTGATGTCAACTCCGCCTTTCAAATACTCCAGAACCTTGTCAATATTTCCTGCTCTTGCTGCTCGAAGGAAACTGGTATTGCTGTCCGACTAGAAAAAAAAAAAAAGGAAAATTACATCATTAGTACAGGCTAACATCTTTTTATTTACATTTATTAATTTAGCAGTTGCTTTTATCTAAAACAGCATACAAATTCGGAATACAACAAGTGATTCATCTTAAGAAGACAATAACACAACAAGTGCTTAGCATTATGTGCTTAAAAGGTTTCAAATATTTTACGGGATAGTACAAGCTAGAACAGGGAGGGATAAGGGATATAAGAAATAGTGAAAGCATTTATTTTTATTCAACAGGATACAGTTAAGTGCACACAAAAGAGATGAGATTTCAGCTGTTTCTCGAATATTGTCAACATTTTTAAATATTTTATCTCTCAATTATTTTAGTCTGTAGTAATGTTCTGAACATTAACTCACAAGTAATTTTTGATGTGGATAAAGGTGGATTTTGGAATATTCTGTTCTATAGAAATGGACATTATGAACAACATACTTAAAAAAAAACAGATTGAAATGCACAAGGCTGTCAAAAAGGTTTAAGAAGTCTAGTCGTTGATGCAAAGATAGATTTGTAAGGAGCAGCTAAAAAAAACATTGCAGACTGCGTAAAACTGCAATGCACCATTAGTACCTCAGCAGAAAGATTGCAGACACTCAAATCGCTTACAAACAGCAGACATGGAGTGAGGAACTACACAGCATACCTAGTGAACTGAGTATATAAATGTGAACCCTATGCAGAGCTTCAGAGAGAAAATTAATTCAGTGAGTGAGTATTAATGAGCAAAAACAGTCACAGAAGTACATGCTTTGTGCATTTGTTTTTAAAACAATTATATATATATATATATATATATATATATATATGTGACACGTGCTGGCAAAATGAGTCACAATGAGCAAATTTTTAAAAATGAGTTTATTTTATTTTCACATTCTCCGTTAAAAGACCCTCAAAATGATATGATTTGTTGGAATCGGACAAAAAAGGACTGAGCGACACCCATTTCAAGACAACGAAGTCAGCGAAGTCAGTTCTGATAAAATCCAAGTTGAATTTTCTGAAGGTTCCAAAGCAAAATCACCTAGCAATGTCTTTATGTGTGCGATTCATATGTCAGTCAGCGGCAGTGTGAGAAGCCAGCAGAAAAAAATGTACATACACATATATATACATATACATTATAGTACTATAGTAAACATTAGCCATTTTTCAAACATATCAAGGCTTACTTTGTCCCATGTGGTATATTTAAGATGTGTGTGGCACTTACTGTATTTTCACAATATAAATTAAGGAAACATTTACAACTGTATGCAAAACATATACTGGACCATGTTAAGGCCCTGTTATATAAACAGTATTACTTTAATTTATGTGACTACCTTGAAATCAATAATGGCATCTCTTAGGGGTGGGTGATATGACCAAAATCTTATATCACGATATGACTAATTTTATATCATGATAACGATATATCACACGATATAGTTATTTTGTTTTTCTTTTAAAAATGTTTTTATGATATTAAAATCTTTGATACCATAGAATTTTCATACTCCTTGTCACCAATGTCAATATCAAACTAATTCAAGCCTAAAAAGAGACCAAAAAAAAAAACCTCAAGCTCACTGAAGATAAATAAACAGTCAGTGATGAAATAAGGATAAGAAACTAATTTCAAGCAATAGTACAAAAAACTACAATAAATTAGAAACTCTACATACATTTTGTAAATTAATTAGTCTTCACTGTGTTAATTCTATCTATCTATCTATCTAGATATAATTAACATGTGTATTATGTATAGATTCTATACATATATACAAATGTATCATTGTTGTTATTTTTTAATATCTTCTAATTAAAGTTACAAAAGTGATTTAGTCAAGAGCAGTGAGAGATTTTCTCTCACTGTTGTTTGATTAATATGAATGGCAGACAGGACGAACATTGGACAGCTTTAAGACCGAAGTCCGGATCCAATGTACTGTAACATATGCGTTTTCTTTTTCAGCTGTTTACTCTCTCTTAAGACCTAAAATCACTGTCTTTATGAGGATACTTGCAAAGACGGGGATTCTGACACATATAAGTGCGCTTATGTAATCGTTCAAAGCCAATAAAGCGGCAAAAAATGCGTGCTACTCTCACACAGAGACGGCGCATGCATATAGCTCTGTTGTTTGTGTTTCAACGGCTTAAAATCAGTTGTTTTAAAACTGCAGTGCTTAAAAACACGTGTCCATGCTACAGATTTAGTCCCTCATTTAGGAACGAGCTCCTCGTTTTGTCCTGACTGGTTGTTCTCCACCTGGTTCTGTCTCCCTTCACACCCCCAAATCCAAATGATGAAAAAGTATTACCGTAAACAATGTATTTTACGACACCATGAAATAAACGATAGAGCATAATATGAAACGATAGACTTTTTATTTCGTCCATCCGATATATATCGTCATACCGCACAGCCCTAGCATCTCTTTTAAAAACTGATGATAATAGTGCTCTGCTCTTGTCCAGGTTAAGTTCCTCATGCATTAAATAGTGGTGTGTGATCATATAATCAATGTAGCTTGCAGTACTGATTGTGTAAAGTGTATGAGTGGTATGAGTGTAAACACTGAATAAAAATGGGAGCAGTGCAATTAAATAGCTGCATTGCACTTTACTAAAGAACTTTTTACCATTTTATTTACCATTCATTGTTATTTTTTTTAAATATTCTTTTATGCATTTTGTATAGATAGGACAGTAGAGACGAGAGGAAAGCACTGGGAGGAGAGAGGGGACAGGACCAGCAAGACAGGATTCGAACTCGGGTCACCGTGAGTGCAGTTGCACTGTATGTCGACGCACTAACCACGAAGCTATTGGCGCCGACCCATTTATTGTTATTTTATTTAGAAAATAAATATATTATACTATAATTATGTAATATACAACACTTTTAATTATTAAATGCATATTTGCTTTACAGAAACAGTTTAAGGAATATAATTACCTTTAAAATGGGTTTCTTTTTAAAGCCACCCCTACAGCTGGTTTTATCTAAATGCAGATGAACATAATTTTGCCATTGCTATACACAGATAAAGACATTACCATTGCTGAAGTAAATAAATGAATTATAATAATAAAAGTGAAGAAACTGTAATTTTTTTCTGCATATGCTCATTTCAGTTTGTCGTACTTCTCCCCTCTTCAGTGGCCTGTTCCGAGTGTGATGCAACCTGTTTGTGTTTGTAAAGTGTCACTTCTCCAGGGGCTACAGCAGGCGTCTGTCTGGCTCCTGCACTGTGTTTGTCCCTGTTTGTGATCTCTATATAGAGGAGGCATCTTAGGATAACACTCTGGAGAGTTAGGTCTGTGCTCAGGGAGATTTTGCTTAATGAGAAATGTAGCTACCTCAGTAACACCTTAATTCAAAATATAAATCAAAATGTTTCATTTAAGGAACAAAACCTTTCAGGTGGGTAAGCTTACCATGTTCAACCAAATGATTAAGTTAATAAACATTATGATTAAAGATCCCATGAAATTAAAACTTTTGTGGGTTTTAGTTCATGTATATTAACTATTATCTGTAATTACGCGAGTGAATGAATCTTTCTCTTGACGACACACAAGAAAAAAATACCAAAAATCTTGATGATCTTGATCATGAGTGTGTGTATGCAAATGTTTGTTCAATAAAATGGACTCTAGAATGAGAATGTCCCTTCCCCAATTAAAAGGCTAAAAGGTTTACATACTGTAGAATATTTTAGTAGGTACACCCCAATTTGTGTATTTAAATTATACGCTATTTTATTATGCAGTAAAAAAGTGTGAGTAGTGTGTTTACAATGAAAATCCCAAAAAGATTATCAGACTACAATGCTGGATGACAAAATTACCTTGTAAAATTCAAACATTAGACAGTACATGCTGCATATTGTGTAATTCATTTGGGAAATGTCATATAATGTGCAGACTTATCATAGTACAATGTGAAACAGTATTAGACGTTTAAACAAATGCCTTGTATGTTCTGAATCATTTTATAAGTGATAAACAATATAATTTTAAATACTTGTCAAAATAAGATTCAACTAAAATTTTGCCAGCCTAACCATCCTAAAAGCCAACAAAAATAATATAAGTCAATGGATCACTAATTGGCTAGTTGAGCATAAAACCTTCATTCAAAGAGTGCCTCTCTGCTTGAATTCATACACTGTGTGAAGGATTTATGAATAATTCAGTATCCCATGACAAGTAAAACTAGAAACATTCTCATCCCAGCCCGGTAACCAAGGAGACCAGCAGTTCTGCCCTTTTCTGAGACCACACAACAAACGCTCTTGTCTGTCAAGACGAATAATTCATTTAAAATCATTTCCTCACATTATATGCTGCATTATAGATTAGCATGATCCAGCTAGTGTACCACTATGGCCATACTGGTCTCAAGCAAATCTTAAACTGGTAAAACTAGGTAACCAGCCTGATCTGGTGACGTTAGTGAATTATTAAGAAACTCTTGCTGGTTGAGCTAGTTAAAGAACTAGGTTGGGACACCTGTTTAGAATATTAATCTCCCAGCTTGAAATGTCCAAAATATCTCTAAAACCATCAAAACAAACAAGCCTAACTAACTTGCAGGTATCTGCCTATTAGCATGTTTCTAATTGTTATCATTAGTACTAATCTACATACAGGATAAAACTGAATAGTTTCATAGCTTCAAAACCTAGTGTATATATTTGATCCAGAAATAACCCTGTTGAGCCACTGCCTCGGTAAGATATCTTCTAGTGAAGTGTCTTGACATAAGAATGGAGACACGCAAAAAAGAATTATGTACCAAAAAAAAAAAAAAAAAAAAAAAACAACATCATGCATAATTAAACGTTATATTTATGTAAAGGATTGAAGAAAATAAATAGCTGTTTTCAGAACAAACACATTCATACAACGCATAAAAAGAAACAAATGAGCATCTGCTGAAATGCCAACCCAAAATATCCAACCCAGAGTTCCAACCTAAAAACACAGCTGTACTTAGAGTAAAAGAATGTAGTGTAGCACCATTTTTACAAATATCCATGAACTGCAGTGTACAAATGCAGTGTTGTTTCACCAATTTATGTAAGTAATTACAGCGTACGGGTTTATGGAATTTGAGAGATTATGGCTGAAATATGTTCTGTAAGGCTTCTTTGAAACAATGTCTATTGTTTAAAGGTCTAAATAAATAAAATATACTTCACCTGACAACAGTTGTAATATTCAGTGATAATATGCAAATGTCTGATGATTGCACAAAGAAAAGATCTAGAACATACAGTATGAATAATTGCAACTGTACTTTTTTTCAGCCAGTGGCTTAAGGGTTAGAGAAAAAGCTAACTGGCTTAGACAGACTTGCAAAACTGATTTGATAGGTTTTTTTTCTGCAGTGCTCAAGGACACAGGAAGTCAAGAGGATAGAGTTGTGTACAGCAGCAGTTTTGAATACTGCAGCCAAAGTACTTTATTAGTCATGCTCAGCTTGACGCAGGAAACTAATGTCACAGTTCGCAGGTTAAGAGGCAACAAATTCAACACTATAAATGGACAATAGCACACACACTAATTTAAAAAAATAAAGCAAAAACAGCTGTTATTCAAGGCCAAATGATCCAAATGAACACTCATAAAGATATAGACAGACAACAACACACACACTTCTCTCTTCTTGTACTGATGTTCCATTCATCTGGTCAGAGAGTGCTTATCATTTATTGTTTCATGATAGAGTAACACATGATGTGCACACCATTTTCACATTTTCTGTTATGATGTCAAGTTTATACAGTGCTTTTCATATTACATATTGTTCCAAAGCAGCATTACAAAAATTCAATTTTTATAGTCCAAAATGAGCACTTTATGGGGATCTGCCCTGTTGAATTACCCAGTGCCCCTTTTGGCTCTTTCTGTCTCTTCCATTGCCTCTGGGGATGGATGTTTGGCACATGCCTCTGGCACATGCTTCTATGCCATCCACCAATAATTATGCTTCCAACAATATTTGCAAGAATGCAAGTAGATAGTGCATCTTTTGCTGGTACACTCTAAAAAATGCTGAAGTAGATAGTGCAACTTTGGGTCAAATATGGACTAACCGAACTGCTGGGTTCAATTTTTTTAATTACATTTTTAACCCAGAGATTGGGTTAGTCCAAGTTGGTTTGAAACAATCCAGCATTTTTTTAGAGTGTAGCACTGTCTCTGGTGGCTCTCCTGGTGGAGCTTCTTTGGGAGATCCCGATTGGAGTATATCTACTTTCCCAAGTTTGGGCCACCGTGCATCCCTGGCTGGAAATATTGGGTTTGACCTCTGCGTTATGGATTTACACTGACTGTAAGCCAATAGTGTAAATCTTATCAGCTGTTTGCTTGTTATAGTGGCCACAACAGGGACAACAGGGTTGTTGCTGCTACAAAACAAAGGACATTGTATGTTTATGAGGTGTGTGGGTTAACTACGCACACTTAAAATTTATTTTTAATTATACAAGTGCTTGACTCCTGGTTCCTAGGTTTTATCTGTTTGAACAGGTGTCAGTTCATATTATTCTATCAGTCTGTGCATATGTTCATAGATTGATAAACTGGTGCAAACTTTGTAGTATGACACTGTGATAGAGTGTACCAATAGCATCAACTTCTGATTGAAGAGAATGTCTTGGTTATGCGTGTAATCCTAGTTACCTGAGTAGGGAACAAAATGCTGAGCAGCTGCCATATATTTCTATATTACTGCTTCAATTCCTTTGTAGAAAAATCTAAAAAGTATGGAACTCAGACGTGGCTAAACAAAATCAATTTTAACCTAAACATTTAGCGTTGGGTAGAGTAAAAGCACAACATTATGTGAAGCTTTCTGCTGTAATTCTGTGGGTGTAGAGTCTGTGCAGACTATTCACCCACACGATTAAAACAAGCATTTAATTCATCTACTGCTTTCTATCTCCGTCTGGCTCAATGTCCTCCCCACCCCCCTCAATACTTCATAAACTAAGAAGGAGGTACAGCAGACCAACTATAGCTGTTTATCAATTCAATCTCTGTAACAATCACTAATTGCTTTTGAAATATTGCACAACATGCAGTCTACGTGCAACAGAGATTTATCCGACACTTGTGGCCTCCGTTAGCCAATAGCTGTATTTGACTCCTCAAAATACCTAGCATACTCATCTACTTTAACTTGACATCACAATTTTGATCCCACTCACATTCATATAAAAGGTCATGCCAGGATTATAGCTGCCATGGAAACAGCCTTTTTAAAACCTTACAACACAAAGAACAAAAATCCATGTAGTCTGCTAGCAGACTCTGCTACTGCAGGTGAAAACAGTGTTGATGACTTTATTCGAAAACTGAAATCAGTGCCAAAACAAAGGAGTCAGTCATTTTGTCAATGAGATTTATTTTCACATTTGACTAACTGATTAACTAATTAATTTTGTTATTATATGAAATTCTGCATCTCTCCAACAACATAATTTAACTATCTTGCCATCTATACTTATCTTAGAAGCTCCAGGGGCTTATATCAGAGCTGCTTCCTTGACCCAATCCACAAAGGAAAGCAAGCCGAATAAGTTTAACATCAATAGCTTAATGACTGCCTATATGAGAAAACACACTTGTGAAATATTAATATAATACATAGTGTTATCAAAATACAAAGTAATCACATTGCCTAAAAGAACACTCATGTTTTAATGTTTTTGCATGTTTTAAACACCATTTACGCATGGTTGGGAGCAGCATCTTGAAAATATGAACACTTGAATAAATCAAAAAATTATCCGAGTGGCTTTACAAACAATTTACACAGAAATTCATTCTGCTTGTGTTTTATGAATGAGCCCCAATGTATTCAGAAATTCTTTCTGCTCATGTTTCAAGAGTAAAGGTCTCTGCACACTGAGTCCGAAATTTTCGCACGTTAAAAAATAAATACGACCTCACGTTGTGTCAATCACGTTTGCACACTGCCTCTGAAACTTTCGTCCGTCCAAAAAAATCGGATCAGGTTCGATTTTCTGCGTTTTCGCATCCGTTGCATGCATTTTGATAGGAAAGGATGGGGAATACGAAAAAACGGAAAAACGCATGCGAAAATTTCGGACTCAGTGTGCAATGGCCTTAAGGCCTAAAGAGTCTGAATATGGCAAACATAATTGCACAATGAAAACACATACAGCAAAATAAACCAATAGGGGACACCATACACATGCACATAAGGCCATAAAATGTCCCAAATATACATAACCAGTGCAACACTGTATGCTTGACAGATTAAGTAGAATTAAACCATGTAAAACTGGGCCTCATAAGCTACTGAAGTTTTGTTACCTGTCAAGAAGAATCTCATGAGTGACTATATCAAAGGCACGAAAATATCACAGCAAACCTGGATTGATATAAGGCTGCCATAGTCTTCATTGATTTGTCGATGATTTATTACCTGCGACTAAACTTTCAGGGAAACGTCACATTCAGCTTTGTAGCAAAATGTATAATGAACATCAAGGTGCTAATTCTGCACTTCTAAAGATCCAGATTTATCAACCAACTTCATGTCTGCTCAGTAATAGAATAGAAACACTTTGCAAAAGTCTCCCTCACTGAAACTGTGTATGAGACAGGTACCTAAGCAAATATGTATACAAAAATATTAAATCTTACCAGGGAGTCCATGCTTTCACTTTGATCTGATTCAATGTTTGTAAGCATATCATCTTGTGCAGGATTTTCGACTCTATGTGCCTTACGCATTGCTGCATTGCCCATGGTGGATATACAAGGATGTAAAAAGAAATCCTGAAACCATCAAATAAGACTATTCCTTTGGGTTCCCATTTCTGAGCCCAACAGAGAAGCACCACACTGTCCTACCAGTTTATCTTACTAGTCCTTTCCATAACCAGTGGAGCTCTACTGCAGCTAACTACTGGGTGCTAATGCTTCTCCTTCATTGCTAATTTGAGCCCTGGCTATTTTTACACCCACAAGCCAAGCTATGCATGTCAATGGTGGCATGTTTGGGATGTGGGAACAGGGAGGATGACATGGCCAAAACAGGGAGGTAAGGTGGGAGACTGCAGGGGCTCCTTCTCAGCACCCAGTGCTCCAATGGCCACCAAGGATCATGTTAACAGAAGTGCCTCTATCCAATGAGCATTTAACAAACATGCCGATTTGAGTATTCATGATGTCAGAGGTGTGGGTGGGGGGTAGAGAACATTCAAGGTTATTTGCTCACATTGCTGTAAGTTACTCAGTATTACTTGTTTATACAACTTTGGTCAAAGAAATAACATTACACTTACATATGTGCTTGTTAGTGTCATGTTTATAATTTTTATCAAAAATTCACAGCACAACACAGTGCAGATATGTGTGTATTGAGGAATGTATTGATTTACCCTTCATGATCAATGACACAATTCATTTGTCATTCCTTGTTCTTTGAGTTGCCATTTCTTGGTGTGTGCTTGTGTGTGTGCGTGTGTGTGTGTGTGTGTGTGTGTGTGTGTGTGTGTGTGTGTGTGTGTGTGTGCGTTTAAAAGAAATGGTTGGAACTTGTGCGTGAATGTATGACGTTTAACACAGAAGCAAATGCCTTGCTCTCCTTTGAGCTGACATTTAATGAGCTCAACAATAGACCTTCTCTACATAATAAACCAACTGTTTTGGCTAAAATATTTCCCATTCAATGAAACATTTTAGCATGGAGCCCATTCAACAAAGAGCCCATTTGAAGGTCCATCCACTTCAGCTAACCACAATCCACATTCTCAGTGTGGTGTAAAGAGACATTGTTTATCAGACCGTCATCGTTATCAAAATACACTACATAAAACTGTCATTCTGGTCCCTACATCAAGCGACCATATGGCTTCAGAAGACATTCTTCTTAAGAATATTTACAAGAATCTTTACCCTCTCATGACCGTCTTTACTTCCTCATTCTTTGGCAGTTAAATGATCTAATTAGAAGACTTACATCTTGATATTTGAGTAAAGATTTGCTCTAAGCTTCATAAAGCACAGATGAATTTTCCAATGCAAACCACCAATTACAAAGCCCCTCCCCTTATCACGCACTATGTCTCTCCACTAAGCAAACATCATGTTCCTGCACTGATAGAGGATTTTATTTCAATCTTCCTCTTGCTGCAACCAAACTAGAGGACATAATCTTTTAGTCTGGACAGACAACAAACTCCTTTAATCTCTAGTAAGCCATATGGCCGGGGGGAGTGCGGTGGAGCAAAAGAGCTACTCACTCCTTCTGTGGGGAACATAACCACTTTATACACAACAGACAGAATTCTTAAGAACCACTTACATAAATTGACCATTATGCATTAAACCCAACTCACAGTTTCTTCCAAAAATAATCTAGTTGTGCTTGCCCATACATTACTCATTGCCACAATACCGGGGTATTGTGGGTGGCTGTAAGGTGTTGCTGTCAGGTTGCTATGGTTCTTAATTAACGTGCCTTTATGTGGTTGCTTGGGTAGTTCTGAGTGGTTGTCTACCCTTAAATCTCTATGATATTCTGGTCCTAGATATATATGTTCTCCTTCAGTGTTAGTCTATAGGATTTTCCCCCACATATTATTATGAAAAAGTCTGTTTATAAGGAAGTCATAGAGTCATAGACTCATAGAATGTTTAACAAGGATTCTCAACTTGGTCAGGAAAGGAGGGATGGGTATACATTCATATATACATACATATATATGCTAAATCAATTATTTTTTATCTTAATATCAAGCTTTTAACGTGATGCTGTAGCACTACAATGCATCATTGGATTGTTGTTTGACAGGACATACCCAAACAAAGTCTGTGTAAACTCTGGCCTAATATGATGAACAGACAGATATGTATTTAATAACCTTAATAGCACTGACATCATTTAGAGACAAAATGATTGTTTAAAATGTAACAACCACATAACTTATAGAAATTAATGGCAGTGAACTTTCAATAGAACTTTCATGGCAGTGATTCTCCCTATAACACACACACACACACACACACACACACACACACAAATCAAACAAATAAGGTTTCTGGAGCTATGTTTCCATAGCAACTCAGACATCTGCACTGCAACACATTTTAAAACACTAAACCCATGAATGCCCTTGATGTTGCTACAAAGCAGAAAGCCTGAACTGATGATACACATTACTACCTCTGGACATAAATATTCTAATCTCTTCTGCAATGTTATGTAGGTCAGTCATTTTGCTTAGTATGTTTCAAGCTGTACTATTTAGCATGCATAATGTCACATTTTTAACCATGACAGAGTATTTAGAGTTGTTTAATTGAATGAACAGAAACCATGTACTACAGTAAATTCTTTCTTTCTTTCTTTCTTTCTTTCTTTCTTTCTTTCCTTCCCTTTTTATGGTTTTTGACTAAATTATTCTGTCATACTTTGTTGGAACATTTAGAGCAGTGGTTCCCAACCACGTTCCTGGAGGCCCCCCAACACTGCATGTTTTCCATGTCACCTTAATCAAACACACCTGATTCAGATCATCAGCTCATTAGTAGAGACTCCAAGACCTGAAATGGGTGTGTCAGGGATGAGAGATGCAATGTGCAGTGTCGGGGCTCTCCAGGACGTGCTGGGAACCACTGATTTAGAGTATCCCAACTTGGATGCAGTTCACTAGTGCACATCCAGTTTAGAGAGAGAGTACGGTGCCCGTGAGGGGTCGTATTCGGTTCACTTAGTTTTGTCGCTCACGAGATATTGAAATGTGGGAACGCTATAACTCGAGGAACGTGATATTATGTCGCGGGCCACAAGATCAAGCTTTTTGTCGAGGTAACAACATCCTATGTCGTGGCTCCCCAGATGTTGAGGGAACTACATCCATTTCTCGTACACTTCTTATGTTGAGGGAACTAGTTATATTTTTCCTCTGTGGGCTACGAGTTTAATGCGTAAACAAACCTACGTGACCATAGCAACTCGGGATTATCAGAGATGAATAAAACATTTTTATTAACATTAAACATTTCATTTAATATTTGTATATTATTATTATTATTATTACATTTACATTTACATTTACATTTAGTTATTTAGCAGACGCTTTTATCCAAAGCGACTTACAAAAGAGGACAATAGAAGCAATCAAAATCAACAAAAGAGCAACAACATGCAAGCATATGACAAGTCTCAGTTAGCTTAAAGTACACATAGCAAGGTTTTTTAAAATTATATAATAAAAAACAAACAGATAGAATAGAAAAAGAATAGAGCAAGCTATAGTGTTAGAGGCCTTTTTTGCTTTTGTTTTGGCTTTTTTTTTAAGAAAACAAGCAGTTATCAAATGAATAGATTGCAAATCTAAAGGGGCAAGTTTTTTTAAAGAATAGAATTGAAATAGAGAGTGCTAGAGTTAGAGGGTCAAATAAAGATGGAAGAGATGTGTTTTTAGCCGATTCTCGAAGATGGCTAAGGATTCAGCTGCTCGGATTGGGCAGGTCATTCCACCAGGAGGGAACATTTAATTTAAAAGTCCGTGAAAGTGATTTTTTGCCTCTTTTGGATGGCACAATAAAGCGATGTTCACTTGCAGAATGCAATCTTCTAGAGCGCACATAAGTCTGAAGTAATGAATTTAGATAAAGGGGTGCAGAGCCAGTGGTGGTTTTGTAGGCAAACATTAATTCCTTGAATTTTAATGCGAGCAGCTATTGGTAGTCAGTGCAAATTGATAAACAATTGAGGTGTGACGTCCATTCTTTTCGGCTCATTAAAAATTAATCTTGATGCCGCATTCTGGGTTAATTGTAAAGGTTTGATAGAACTGGCTGGAAGACCTGCCGAGAGAGCATTGCAATAGTGCAACCTGGACAGAACAAAAGATTGAACAAGGAGTTGTGAAACATGTTCCAAAAGAAAGCGCCTGATATTCTTGATGTTGAATAAAGCAAATCTGCAGAACTGGGCCGTTTTAGCAATGTGGTCTGAGAAAATCAGCTGATCATCAATCACAACTCCAAGGTTTCTGGCTGTTTTGGAGGAGTTATGATTGATGTGCCTGACTGGATGGTGAAATTGTGATGAAACGATGAGTTTGCTGGAACCACAAGCAGTTCTGTCTTGGCAAGGTTGAGTTAAAGGTCCTTCATCCACAAAGAAATGTCAGTTAGACAAGCTGAGATGTGAGCAGCTATTGTCAGATCATCAGGATGGAATGAGAGGTAGAGTTGAGTGTCATCAGCATAGCAGTGATATGAAATGCCATGTTTCTGAATGACAGAGTCTAGTGATGCCTTGTAGACAGAGAAGAGAAGTGGTCCAAGAACTGAGTCCTGTGGCACCCCAGTAGTTAGATGTTGCAACTTGGACGCCTCACCTCTCCAAGATACTTTGAAGGACCTATCTGAGAGGTAAGGCTCAAACCACTGGAGATTGGTTCCTGAGATGCCCTTTGCCAATAGGGTTGACAGGAGGATCTGGTGGTTAACCGTGTCAAAAGCAGCGGACAGATCCAGCAAGATAAGTATTGAAGATTTGGAATCCGCTCTTGCCAGTCTTAGGGCTTCAACAACTGAGAGCAAGACAGTCTCGATTGAATGTTCACGTCTGAAACCAGACTGGTTCCTGTCGAGGAGGTTGTTCTGTGTGAGAAAGGTAGAGACTTGGTTGAACACAGCTCATTCAAGTGTTTTTGCAATGAAAGGACGAAGGGAAACCAGTCTGTAGTTCTCTAAAAGAGATGGGTTAAGGGTGGGTTTCTTAAGTAGTGGGGTTATACGAGCCAGTCTAAATGCTGAGGGAAAAACACCAGTGTGAAGGGATGTGTTAATGATGTGAGTGAGTATAGGTGCAACTGCAGGAGAAATGGCTTGAAGGAGATGAGATGGAATAGGATCAAGCGGACAAGTAGTAGGATGATTAGAAAGGATGAGTTTGGAGACTTCTGCCTCAGAGAGTGAAGAGAAGGATGTGAATGAGTGTATGTTAGCTGGTAAGATGTGTTTGACAATTTGTGGTGTGGAGAATTGTGCAGAGAGGTTTGTAATTTTATTAATGAAGAATGTGGCAAAGTCGTCAGCTGTTAAAGTTGATGAACGAGGAGGAGGACAAAGGAGAGAGGAAAATGTTTTAAAGAGCATGCGAGAGTTAGGCGAACTGTTAATTTTGTCGTGATAGTATGTCCTTTTAGCAGTGGAAACATTAGCAGAGAAGTCAGAGAGGAGTGATCGAAATAAATTAAGGTCAGTAGGATTTTGTGATTTTATTATTAGGTTATTTTTATTATTTATTATTTTAATTATTAGGTTATATTAACTTGTTAGGGCTATATTTTTATATTTATTTCATATATAATATTTTATTATTTCCCCTTTCAATTCGTGTATCTCTTTACCTAATTAATGTTCTGTATAATTATGCTATTTGCTACCATATATTTTGCAAATACTGCAAACGCCTGACAATTATGCCAATACTTTATGATTGTAGGCTATTTATGCCAGTGCGTGATGATAAATGAGCGTGTTGTGTTTTAATTTACAAATGAAACTATGTGAATGATTGAGTAATTCCTCAATGAAACACTAGGCAGTAGGCTATAATATTAATAATTATTAATTCGCAGAAAAAAAGAGAAATATTGGCTATAAATTCCAGTCAGCATAATCAAAGCTTTATGTCGAGCATTTACAGTAGGCTTATTTACAAAACTGTTCAGAACGTTATGTAAAGAGATCAAAATGAAGGGAAAAAAACGAATATAAAAATATAATAATTGCCTAATAATAATATACAAATATTACATAAAAAGACGATCAGTTAATGGACACAGCTAGTAAGACTGATGGATAAAAATGTTTTCTTGTAGCTCTATTTTATTTTATGTACTTTATGTAACATTTAGCCTATTTGTGATAATTCGAATGCTGGTTACATTCGCGTGCAATTGCCTACAGTCCGGTAACCTATGGTCAATATAATAATTTAATTATGTAATAATTTCTATAAAAATTAATATAATAATTTCTTAATTCAAAATAAAATATCAATGAATCCCTGATAATCCCGTGTTGCTATAGTCACGTAGATTTGTTTACGCATTAAACTCGTGGCCACGAGAAAAATATGTTGTTCCCTCAACATAAGAAGTCGTGGCCACAAGAAATGGATGTTGTTACCTCGACAAAACGATCTCGTGGCCACGACATAATATCACGTTCCCACGAGTTAATATGACGTTCCCACGAATTAATATCTCGTGGCCACAACATATTATCACGTTCCCACGACTTAATATGTCGTGGCCACGACAAAACTAAGTGAACCGAATACGACCCCTCATGGGCACCGTAAGAGAGAGAGAGAGAGAGAGACTTTCACACATACCAAGCAACAGTACTCTGGTTCGCGTTAAAATCTCTAGTATGAAAGCGGTCTTCAAAAACGTTCAATTTTTGGATGAACTATTCCTATCATCTGAACTAATATGACTGGGCATAATATTTTAGAGTACTGTGCATTTGAGCACGCTAAAAAAGTTTGTTATTTTGTCTCCTTTCTTGTTTTGTCTGGAGGTTGGTGATTGTTCTATATGGCCAAGTTCTGAATGAGACAGCTGTCACCTGAGAGTTAATTTAATTAAAAAATGTACACGGTTGATCAAATATGCTACAGCTGAATGAACCTCACATATTACACTAAAAAGCCAACCACCACACAGTTAGTTAATCGCACTTAGTAGACCCGGGTCATTTTGCAATTATACTAAAAGAACAATTTGCATTATAAAATACCTGCACAGTGATGTATTATGCCACCACCATCATCTCACAAAATATAAATAACATCTACACATCCTCAGTAAAGACAGTATGCAGTATGCTAAACAGTTGGATTAGCAATGAAAAATTTAATTAGAAATGTTCTTCTACCATGTTCTGCCATGTTCCTATGTTTCACTGTTTCCTGCAGATCGACTAGTAACTAGTAAGATTCCCAGGAAAGGGGGGGTTAATAATACCACACTGTCACATTAATGTTATGATGTTATTTTGTCAAGTATACTGAAATATTTAGTGTTGGTATGTCCAGCATTTTTTATTTGTATTTCCAAATATTTTTGTTTTCCTCTTCTTCCTCCTGCACCACCACCACAAACTTGATTTAAAATCTAAACTACTATCTGTCAGTTTGAGTTTAAGACAAATACCATATCAACAGGGTCTAAAATTAACTTCTCTCACCAGAGCTACTGACTACAACATTTTTAAGTTACTGCTCATTCAGAGCTTCAACTATCCAAAACGAAAAGTGCATAATTTCCTTTCCTAAACCAGTCAGGAGATTTTATTGGTCAACTCCATCCCGCAGTCAACAGTCAAGAAAAGCTCAGACTTTAGGTGCGCTCGACTTCGGCTGCAGCTGGATGTAACGGATTGGAGAGATTTGCCACTTGCGGTCAGGAGAGGAATTGAACACTGTGCGCCAAATCTGGATGTGCTACCATAAATTCTCAAAAAAGGAAACAAAAGCTGTCAGTGGGGCAGTATCTTTTCAAAAGGTACACCTTGGTACCTTATTTGCCCCTAAAGGGTGCATAGTACCTTAAAGGTACATATTAGTACTTAGAGTGTACATTAGTACCTTTTGAAAGGGTCCTGTCCCATAGCTTTTGTACCTTTTTCTGAGATTGTACCAGTGCTATAAGGTTAAGGTTGGTTAAGGTTATTTGTTTTCATCATTGTATAGACGGATGTTAATTTAAAACCCTGCATTTCATTCTGAGCAACATCAAGCAAAAACTACAGAGTATTTCACACCATTTCACTTTCCTCAGCACTGTGAAGTATTGTATAATCGATTATGCTGATTGCAATTGCTCAAAAAAACACCACTAATCCTTTTTACGACTTGTCTGACTTGTTTATGACACAGTTTGTTCATAGACCAATTACCATTGCTATATTTCATTAAGACTGATGTCCTGTACAGTAGAGGGTTGCTCGCAAGACACTTCAAGGATTACAACCATGTAATAGAAAATGTATAACTGGTCCTAACATGAACAGCAGTCCTGGACATAAAGCTTGCCCACTGCTTATAATTTTTGTGTTGTATCTGCTAGGTTGTTATTATTAAAGTAGCCATGTTTTACAGCATAAAAATCTCAGCATAAAAATTAAAGGGCCAGTAATTATTTAAAGACAGTGTCAAATACACTCAAACACTCACACAAAGATGCATAAACAGACACTCCCCTGTGCTACCATATTCAGAATACATGATAGATACACCCAAACACACATTGCTTCTGAGTGCCAAGTCTGCGCTATTAGACTGCAGCTCTGACTACAGGACTAAGACATGTCCTTAATTTCTCTTTGCTACACGCAGATAAATCCTTTTGGTTACTCACACAACAACACAGCACTGTATGGATACTGTAAAGATGAAAAAACTTAAAGATATGTGTCATGGACATGTGCCGCATCAATAAATAGACAATGATTATTACTGGAAAATATGAAATATAAGGACATACATATTTCTGATGCATGAACTACAGTATTAATAAATATAAAAGATAATCACACATTGTGGTTTGAGTGTAACATCACCATGAAAAGGTAAAAAAAAACGGCTTTTAAAAATCTGAAAGATGATAACTGTAGTGGACATCATGCATCAGAAGGCTGAAGTGGTATGAATACAAACTACAGGCTTTAACTACTAAATAGTGTCAAATAAAAAAAGACATTTATTAAAAGTAATGTCAATAAATAAACTAAAATAAATAAATAAATAAATAAGAGTGCATTATCGTAGTCTGCTGTAATGCTAGTGTTCTTCTTTCTCAGGCAGGTGCATCTTGAGCCAGACTTGAATGCTGATGGATGGTTGATGGATGGTTGGATGAAAGGGTGGAGGAGGGTTTTTGAGGGCCCGTGTCCCCAGTGCTCTGGTGGAAGTAAGGTGAGATGGAAAATGCCGACGCCTGCATTACCTTACACCTGCGCTCGGCTCTTTCACGCGAGCGCCTTCTTTTCTCACGGGCTTTCTCCAGCGCTTTCAAATCAGTAGCCTGTTCCATCTCCACTCTGGCCTTTTTGATGCTCGCTGCAGCATGCGCCATAGCAACAGTCCCTCAATATCAGTAGCAATAAGCAGAAATCGAAGGAGGAATGATGTTAGCAATGAAGAAACAGGTCTTAGGTGACTTTCAAGCCCAAGGGCAGACGAGTAACACCCACTGTCACAGCTCTGGAAGTATTCAGGGAGGTAGAGAGAAATCAAAAGGAGAACAGAGAGAAGCAGTGACGCTCAACTCCTCCCACGACAGGTCTTAATAGACAAGCAGTAGCAAGCAGTATCCTCCTTCTCCCGCTCTCCGGGAAACTACATTTAAGGTGTGAGTGTATGTGTGAGGGAGAGAGAGAGAGAGAGAGAGAGAGAGCGCTATAAAAGGGGTGGGGGAACTATATGAGCTTAGATAAAATAATCAGAGGTAAACAGGAAGAGGGAAATAGGGCAGACCTTATCCCATGTGTCCCTTTGCTGCCGTTAGCTGCTTAGCTTTGGATTGTGGCACAATCAGTCATTAGACAACACGCCTTCCTGACCAATCACATTTTTTCAGGGGTCTCTGGGCAGGGTGGTTGGGATGGAAGGGTGTGGCTACTGTACTGTATCGCTCACTGTTGCTGAAGACGAGAAAATGGGTGCAGCCATGCGAGAAAAACAGGAGGGGGAGATAAAAGATTAAAGACACCTCTCGGTCTTCTGGCAATTCCCATCCCCTCGGCGTTCCCATCTCCCTCCCACCCGTCAAAAGAGGAATTGGTGCAGTCCGCCTCTGTGTGGTAATACTAGCTGATTTATACACTCATAGATGCTGCTTTCTTTCACTGAGCCTTTTTCAAATCCATATACTCGTATTACTGATTACTGTACAATGAAACAATGGCAAAATTTTGGCAAAAGACCAGAGAAACTTTAAAATAAAAGGAATCAATAAAATTGCATTCTGTTGTTTTTTATAAACATAATAGGAGATACATACATATCTGTTATGTCCCATTGGTTTCTGAGGGTATGACTAAAATATAAAAACAATAACAATATGCAGTACATATTATTATTATTATTATTGTTTATTATTATTATTATTGTTATTATTAAGATTATGTCATATTACTATGATATAATCTTTCTATCAGGTGGATTGTAACACTAACAATACATGGCCATTTTGAATTTTGTACATGAATTTATTGTAGTAATACAATGTATTTATTAAAAAAAAATAATATATTTTGATAATAAAAGACAATTATTAACTTATTTATATATATATATATATATATATATATATATATATATATATATATTATATTATTTTAACTTATACAGTGGCATGCGAAAGTTTGGGAACCCCTTCTTGAAATATCTTTTTTTCCATTTAGTACTGCCCTTCGGAAGTAACAGAAGATACCTGCATGTTTTCCGGAAGACAAATTAAGTACAATTTATCTTGATCTTCAAATTCAAAAGTGTTCACCCCCCGGCTTAATGCATCGTATTTCCTTCAGGAGCATCAGTGAATGTTTGAACCTTTTTTAATAGTTGTGTTTGAGTCCCTCAATTGTCCTCAGTGTGAACAGATGGATCTCAGAGTCATACAGTCACTGCTGGAGAGGGTTCAAATATGCAAATGATGCTGGAAAACTGAAGATTCCGCAGAACATGGAGGATTTTTCTGAAGAACAGTGCTCAGTTTAACTGTTCAGAACATACAAGGGACTCATGAACAACCATCTCTCTCTCTCAGGGTGCCACGCCGAAGGCGTTGACGACCATGACTTGATACTGGTCTCTCTCCTTGGTGGTTAACATCAGGACTGTGGTTGATGTATCCAACCATCTGCTCAAATTGTCAGTCAGTTTCTCCCTTTGTCGACCCCTGCTCCTCTTGCCCGCAATCTCTCCCATGGTGACTATATTTTCAAGCGCCTCTTTTCTCATCACATGCCCAAAGAAGGCGGCCTGGCCCTGCCTGATCTTCCTACATAGGGCTCTGTGAACACCTGCTCTCTTCAGCACCTCCTCGTTCGTGACTCTGTCCACGTATGAGATTTTCAGCATTCTCCTAATAAAACCACATTTCAACAGCATCTATGATCTTGCATGTGGCTTCGTTGATGTTCCAAGCCTCATACCGTATCTGAGAACTGGGCTATGTAGGTGTTTAGCACTCTCTGCCTGGTCTTAAAAGAGAGGCATCTATTAGTGAGGATCTTACTGAGGTCCATGAAAACCTTCTTTGCTTGGGCAACCCTTGATCTTACTTCCTGGAGCGATCTACCATCTGACATCACTACTGCTCCTAAGTACTTGAAACTGCTGACTTGTTTCAAGATGTACCCCTTCAGGGTGATGTTGCATGGAGGGCTTTCCTTTTTCTTTGTTATGACCATCGTGTTATGACTATGATGTCTATAATGTGTTGTAAATGCTCCTGCTTTGTGGCAATGAGCACTATGTCATCAGCATAGCGCAGATTGTTGATGTTACGGCCTCCAACGCTTATGCCAGGCAGGTCTTCTATCAACCTCATGATGTACTCACTGTACAGGGAGAACAAGTCTGGTGACAGCACACAGCCCTGCCGAACACCTCTTTTGATCTTAACCGGCTCTCCATTTTCAATCCTGATGTTAGCTGATTGTTCCCAGTACATGTTTTTAATAATTCGGAGGTCTTTGCCATCTATCATGTGTTCCCTCAGAAGGTGGATGATGTTCTCATGGTATCAAATGCCTTAGTATAATCTATAAAGCAGAGATACAGGTCTTGTTGTACTTCGATGCCTCTCTCTGCAATCATTCTGAGGATGTAGATAGCGTTCCTCGTGCCTTTGTCTTTCATGAATCCACATTGCTCTTGAGCCATTTCTGGATGGATCTTATTTCGGATCCTTAGCATGATGACTCTCAATAGCAGCTTGGTCATATGGCTCATGAGGCTTATTGTGCGATGTTGAGCGCATTCTGTTGCTCCTGGTGTTTTTGGCAGAGCAATGAAAACCGCCCGTTTCATGTCTTCTGGGATCTTTCCTGTATGGTATATCTTATTAAGCAACTTGGTCAGCTTCTTGATTCCGAAATCTTCCAAGGCAGTAACCATCTCAGTAGCCACTCCGTTTCACGGATTCTGCAATGGGTTCCCAAACTTTCGCATGCCACACACACACACACACACACACACATATACATATATATATATATATATATATATATATATATATTAGTGCTGTCAAAGTTAACGCAACGGCACTAATTTTATTAACGCGCGATTAACGCAACGCGCATTTTCTGTTTGACCCGTGGCCTAGCCCATACTGCTATAGTTGGAGAAATGGAAATAGATCGAGATGCTGACACTAGTGTTACCAATTAGCGACTTTTCAGACCACTTTAGCAACTTTTTTTTTTTTTTTTTTTTTTTTAAGCGCCTAGCGACCAAGACTCGCCGGTACTGCCGCGCGAGCGCGAGGTCTCTCGCTGCGCACACACCTCTTTCTCTCTCTCTCTCAGCGCCTGCTCTGTTCAGCGAGCAGCTGAGAGGAACAGCGCGCTTTTAGTTAAAATAGATATTATGTTGCTTCTCTAATTTAACATGCAAGTACAGCCGAAATCACAGCACAGCTATTGTCTTTATCTTATGTATAGCCTATTTGATTATCAGACGATGGCTGGATTATAAATCAGGATTTTTGTGCAGATTAACATCTTGGAAGGGAGAGCTGGTTATTTAGTCCTAATGGGTCACGGTTTTAGTCACTATTTCATATTCATCCCGGTGTCTGACAACAGAAACAGTAAAATATATCAATGAAAACAGTTTTATTGAGAATTTAGCTGCATCAAAATACAGTAGGCCTATGTGGGCACAGATAGGCAAACAAATGTAATAATAAATAATAAATGTACATTTTGCATGTTCAGAAGAAGTGAGCTGCCCTGTCCTGCGAAAATGTAAACAGGTTTGTGTAAGTAAATTGCTCAGTGCAAAGAAAGTGTTACGGAAGCAGGACTGAGACAGAGAGATGGTATATGGTTAGTTTTATTGACCAACAGAATGGCAGGTAACGGTGGAAAGCAGGTGAGTTCAGAACTTTGGAATTGCTGGAGGATACTCCTGAGAATGAACTTGAGTCTTTTGTTCTTGGCAGGGGGAGCGGAGATCGCAGGACTGGGGGAGACACACACCGCCGGCATGGGCGAACTTCCAGGAGTTCCAGGAGCTGACTGGTCGGAAGATCCTAGGAGCAGGAATAGCAGGTAAGTATTAGACAGGTAAGCAATAGGGGATAGCAGTAACTAAGGCTGTGGTAGCTTTGCAGTCCTCTTCGTGAGTACGAGACCGGACATTGAGTGTTTGGCGGTGTGTGTCTTTATGGAGCGCTGTAATGAGGGACGTGATGAGGAGCAGGTGTTCGTAATCCGTGGCAGGTGGAAACAGGTGAGTGAGATCAGTATTCGGGTGATGGCGTGCGCTGTGATTGGCTTGTGGCAGAGCCTGGCAGATCGGTAACATTACCCCCCTCTCCACGGCCCGCTCCCGAGGGCCGAGGACCCCGACGCCGTGGCGGCCTACCCCTCCCTCTGGGAGCTGGACGTTCCGGGTGGCTGGAATGGAATGCTTCTAGAAGGATGGGATCCAGAATGTCCTCCCGGGGTACCCATGACCTCTCCTCCGGACCGTATCCCTCCCAGTCGATAAGGTATTCCAGCTTACCGCCCCGGCGTCGGGAGTCCAAAATCTCCCTGACTTGATAGATAGTGCCGTCCTCCAGGATCAACGGGAGAGGGGGATCCTCCGCGGGGCCAGGCTCTGTGGGAGGAGAAACAGGAGAGTGAAAAGGTTTCAAAAGGGAGACGTGAAATGTGGGATGGATCCTGTACTGTGGAGGGAGCTGGAGCTGATATGTGACCGGGTTGATCTGCTTGACAATGGGGAAGGGGCCAACAAACCTGGGACTTAACTTCTTGCAGGGTAGGCGCATCCGGATGTCCTTGGTGGACAGCCAGACCTTCTGACCAGGTTGGTATGTGGGAGCTTCAGATCTACGAAGGTCGGCTGTCATCTTGCGCCTACGTACTGCTCGCTGTAGATGGTGGTGAGCAGCGTCCCAGACCCTCTCGCTCTCCCGGAACCAGTAATCCACGGATGGTAGGTCAGACGGTTCACCCGACCAGGGGAACATGGGTGGCTGGTAACCGAGTATGCACTGAAACGGGGTCATACCGGTGGCAGGTTGGCGGAGGGAATTCTGGGCATACTCGGCCCAGCCAATAAACTGGTTCCAGGAGTCCTGGTGACCATGACAGAAGGTTCGGAGGAAACGGACTACTTCCTGGATCTTACGTTCTGCTTGTCCGTTCGTCTGAGGGTGGTAGCCCGAGGATAGACTGATGGTCACACCTAGGAGCCTGAAGAAAGCCCTCCATACCCTTGAGATAAATTGGGGTCCACGATCAGACACAATGTCCTCAGGGATTCCGAAGTATCGGAATACATGATTAAACATCAATTCCGCTGTCTCCATAGCGGTGGGTAAATCTTTGAGTGGGAGTAAGCGACATGCCTTGGAGAAACGATCCACTACCACCAAGATGCAGGTGTTTCCATCAGAGGGAGGCAGGTTAGTAACAAAATCTACTCCTAGGTGTGACCAGGGGCGGTTCGGAGTGGGTAGAGGAAGTAGCTTGCCTGCTGGTAATCGTCGTGGGTTCTTGGCCATGGCACACTCCGTGCAACCTCGGACAAACCTCCGAACATCTCCGGCCATGTTGGGCCACCAGAAGCGGTCTTTTAGCAGCGAGAGGGTGTTGTTGGCCCCTGGGTGGCCAGTGCCCAGAGATGTATGTACGGTGTGAATAAGCTGCGTGCGCTGCGATCTGGAGATGAATTGTAATCCGGGGGGGCAGCCCGGCGGAGTATTCGTGGAGGCATTGGCGGAGACGGTGGGATCGGAATTCCATTGAATGGGGCTGACTATAATCCTTTCGGGAAGAACAGGTTCAGGATCCTTGTTGTACTCCTCCTGGGAATCAAACTGGCGGGAGAGAGCATCCGCCTTGACATTCTTGGAACCGGGGCGGTAGGATATGGAGAAATCAAAGCGAGTAAAGAAGAGTGCCCACCGGGCCTGACGGGGATTCAATCTCTTGGCTTCTCTGAGGTACTGAAGGTTTTTATGGTCCGTGAGAACGGTAAAGGGGTGCTGTGCTCCTTCCAACCAATGCCTCCACTCTTCTAGGGCAAGCTTGATGGCAAGAAGCTCCCTGTTGCCGATATCATAATTACGCTCCGCCGGGCTGAGCTTATGGGAGTAGAAGGCACATGGATGGAGTCTGGCTGGCGTCCCCTGCCGCTGGGAGAGAACGGCTCCCACTCCTGAAGTGGACGCATCAACTTCCACTATGAACGGTTTCCTGGGGTCTGGGTGAACAAGGATGGGAGCTTGGGTAAACGCTTCCTTCAACTCTTGCAGGGCTTGGGTGGCTGCCGGGGTCCAGATTAGAGACTTGGGTTTTTCACGGAGGAGGTTAGTCAATGGACTTGTGATGGAACTGTAATTCTGAATAAAGCGGCGGTAGAAGTTCGCGAACCCCAGGAAACGTTGAAGTCCCTTGATGGAATCAGGAGTGGGCCATTCTCGGATTGCCTTGACTTTCCCCTCGTCCATCTGGATACCACCGCTGCTGATATTATACCCAAGGAACTGCACTGAGGGAAGATGGAACGAACACTTCTCGGCCTTCAGGTATAACTGGAAATCCCTCAGGCGTTGCAGGACCTCCGCAACGTGGCGACGATGTTCGGCCATACTCCGGGAGTAGATGAGTATATCATCAATATATACCAATACGAATTTGTGCAGAAACTCCCGGAGCACCTCGTGCATGAAATCTTGGAATACGGAGGGGGCGTTGACAAGTCCATAGGGCATGACTAGATATTCATAGTGGCCGGTAGGAGTCACAAAGGCGGTCTTCCATTCGTCCCCCTCACGTATTCTGATCAGGTTGTAGGCGCTGCGGAGATCCAACTTGGTAAATACGGTGGCTCCGCGCAGGTGTTCTAGCGCCGCAGGGACGAGGGGAAGAGGGTATCGGAACTTTACCGTTATCTGGTTCAGGGCTCGGTAGTCGATACAAGGCCTTAATCCGCCGTCCTTCTTGGCCACAAAGAAGAAGCTTGATGAGGCAGGGGACGTAGAAGGACGAATATAGCCTTGTTTGAGGGCCTCCTCAATATATTCCTCCATGGCCTTCTGCTCGGGTAGAGAGAGAGGATAGATCTTGCCACGGGGCACTGGCTCACCCGGAAGGAGGTCTATGGCGCAGTCCCATGGCCGATGAGGAGGCAGCTGGGAGGCTTTCTGGGGACAGAAGACGTCTCGGAACTGGAGATAGCAAGGGGGTATTTCAGTGGATAACTTTTCTGGGGGACTTTCAATGGACGTGACGTGCAATTTTAGGGAATTAGGGGGAAGTGTCACTGGTCTCGGAGCATTAGGAAAACATTGATGGAAGCATGTTTTACCCCATTTCAGAACCTCTCCAGTCTGCCATGAAAGAACTGGCTCGTGCTGAATGAACCAAGGCCGTCCCAGGATTATATCTGCCGTTGAGCCCTCCAAAACCAGCAATCTGATATCCTCTTCATGGAGCAATCCTATTTTAATGTGCACAGGGGTTGCCCATCGATTTACGCACCTGCGACTGACGGAAGTGCCGGTCACTGATTGGATCTGGTAACTCTTCGGGGTGGCAGTGGTAGGGAGACCGAGCTGGCGACAGAGGCTGCCCGAGATGAAGTTCCCGGCAGATCCGGAGTCAAGGAGGGCGTAGACTGGAAGAGAGAAGTTGAGACCGATAAGAAGTACTTCCGTTGCCAGCGGCTTATGAATGGGCACATCAGGTTGTAAGGAACTCACCACAAGGCGAGGGGGTCTTACGGGGCAGGTTGCTCGGAGATGTCCCTTCTCCCCACAGTACATACACAATCCGAGGGCATACCGTCTAGATCTCTCTTGGGCCGACAGGCGGGAGTTATCAATTTGCATGGGCTCCTGGGCTGGTTCTGGAGGGCGCAGATCAGGCTGGCGGAGGAGGAGGGAACTACGGCGGTTCTCTGCAGTCATTTCAGAGAGGCAGACATTCATACGGGTGGAACAACGGATGGAGTGCTGGATAAGGCCTTCCAGGCCGAGGGAATCGTCAAAAGCTGCCAGCTGTAGGCGGAGATGTGGTTCAAGCCCTTGACGATAAGCGGTGAGGAGGGCACGCTCATTCCAACCGCTGGCTGCGGCAAGGGTGCGAAACTGCAGGGCATACTCCTTAATGGACAGCGCATCTTGACGTAAACGATATAACTGATCACTGATTGAGGAATCATAGGCAGGTTTTCCAAATACTTCTCTGAAATGGTTGATGAAAGCTTGGGATGACTGAATTACACTGCCGCCTTGCGTCCAAATGGTTTCAGCCCATCGTAACGCCTTGCCCTGGAGATGAGTAATAATGTACGCTATCTTAGATTTCTCGTTAGGATACAGGTGGGGTTGCATTTCAAATGAAAGAGAGCATTGTAGCAGGAATCCATTACACTCCTCCGCCGAGCCTGAGTAGGGCGCTGGTCGGGCCATGGGACTGGAGACCATCGAGGAAGACGTGTTGACGGAAGGGACCGGGTTTGCTGGCGTAAGTGCTTGTTTCAGCATTTCCACGAGCTCCTGAAATGGATCTGGCGTGCTCATAATGTTGGTCGTCTGTAATGGTCCGGTCTTCTGTTACGGAAGCAGGACTGAGACAGAGAGATGGTATATGGTTAGTGTTTATTGACCAACAGAATGGCAGGTAACGGTGGGAATCAGGTGAGTTCAGAACTTTGGAATTGCGGGAGGATACTCCTGAGAATAAACTTGAATCTTTTGTTCTTGGCAGGGGGAGTGGAGATCGCAGGACTGGGGAAGACACACACCGCAGGCGAGGGCGAACTTCCAGGAGTTCCAGGAGCTGACTGGTCGGAAGATCCTAGGAGCAGGAATAGCAGGTAAGTATTAGACAGGTAAGCAATAGGGGATTAGCAGTGACTAAGGCTGTGATAGCTTAGCAGTCCTCTTCGTGAGTACGAGACCGGACATTGAGTGTTTGGCGGTGTGTGTCTTTATGGAGCGCTGTAATGAGGGACGTGATGAGGAGCAGGTGTTCGTAATCCGTGGCAGGTGGAAACAGGTGAGTGAGATCAGTATTCGGGTGATGGCGTGCGCTGTGATTGGCTTGTGGCAGAGCCTGGCAGATCGGTAACAGAAAGAGAAATAATGGGAACCTGGAATTTCTTTTTTTATGTGTCTAATAGACATGAACAAGTTCTTTGAAAAACATCTATGACCTCTGAAACATGTCTAGTCCTCATGCTCTATGTTGACTATGGTTTCAATATTAATAAACATACATTTGCATAAAGCATCTATATTTGTCCATGCCCATGTTGATTAGATTTAGTATTAAAAACTTGAAAAGTATTAATTTAAGGTACATTTAGAACAAATAAAAATGTGTGATTAAGTTGCGATTAATCGCGAGTTAACTCATGACAATCATGCGATTAATCGCGATTAAATATTTTAATCGATTGACAGCCCTAATATATATATATATATATATATATACACACACATATATACATATATATATATATTTTTTATTAATATTATTATTTTAAACGATTAACTTTTGTGTGTGTGTGTGTGTGTGTGTGTGCTAGTTAAAAACTCAAAAAGCTTTACAGTACAGGGCAAAACAAGGTAACAGAAGAAGGTACCCACTTAACAAAACACACCACAACCCTCCTTACACAAAACTATCCCAGAACAGAAGACAAATAGGTGAGTGGGTAAGAATGCTTTGGAATTCTTTAAATATTAATATCTAAACATTCAGATTTTCCCCTGTCTGACTTTCAGGTCTCACGGTGCAGTACACAGAATGAAATACATTGCTAATTGCATGGAACAGCATAGTGCTAAAAGTGGAGAGCATGTCTGTGAGAATACTTCAAGAAAACTTTAAGTTTTCTTCAAGTGAACTTAACTCATACATCTAGATAAGTATTTATATAATAATTGTGTACCAAAAGTATAGGCTGCACTGAAAAACATGCAGACTCCTCCTTGCTCAGCCAGGACTCAAACTCTCGAGTAAAATGCTGTCAATGTTATTGGCTTGTGAATATTTTATTTTATTTTTTTACTGAACATATAGTATTTTTTTTTCAGTGCAAATTTAAATTGCAAAAAACAGTATATAAATAGTAAACTATAAGTATGGTGTAAAGTTCACTTAAAGAAAACTATTAAACTAGCAGTACACTTGTAATATGGCTGAAAGACCAAAGAAAAAATTGTAATGTAAACTGTACTTAAGAATTGAGATGTAAACTGTACTTAAAGTTTAGGCTACTACTGTTACACTTAAAGTACACTGAAAAGGTGTACTCCTGAGAAGTACTGAAACAGTACACTTAATAGTATACTAGTGCATTACGATTTTTTTCTCTGTCTAGTGATGATATAGCAACTACTGTGGTAAATAATTAAGCTTAGGCATGCTAGCATGTAAACTTTTAAATCATGCATGTTACAACTAGCCTCACATTAAGTGTTATCCCTTATATACAACAATAGAAACAGAAACATACCTGTAGCTCATTCCTAATTCATCTAATTAAAGGGATTGCAACTTGTGTTACAACACTCCCTGATCTCCTCTTTAAAACTAAATTTATTTTACAAAGTAAATTTTGGTGCACAACTAAGTGTTACACCTAAGCAAATTTCCAACAGTAACAAACAGACCTCTAATCCTTATTACTATGTTCAAATGGAAATGTTTTATGTTAAGGACTTGAATATACAGTAACTCAGAGTAGCAGTGCAGTTTAGAGCACTGGCTATTTAGTTGTTCCACTGTAAATACTTTAACGTGGCGCCATCTGCTGGTTATCTATTCTCTAGAACTGTTATCTCCAACCTCAATTTTAACAGAAATTGAACTAAAGAGTTTCAACAGTTCCCAAGAGTCTTCTGTTACCTTTCCAGTCATAATGTACTCACTGCTTAAGGATTTCATTTAGAATTTAAAAGATTGTCCTTAGTAGTGCACAAATGTTCCAAGTACAACCACTAAACAACAGACTAATATTATCAAGGATTTGTGATCTTTAAAGTTGTCCAAATGAAGTTCTTAGCAATGCATATTACTAATCAAAAATTAAGTTTTGATATATTTATGGTAAGAAATTTACAAAATATCTTCATGGAACATGTTCTTTACTTAATATCCTAATAATTTTTGGCATAAAAGAAAAATCGATAATTTTGACCCATACAATGTATTTTTGGCTATTGCTACAAATATACCCCAAGCGACTTAAGACTGGTTTTGTGGTCCAGGGTCACATATGTGGCCAATTAAATTTTAGAGCAGAGAAAAACAAAATTTCAATGACTACTTAATATTTTACTATATTCCATGACTTTTCTAGGCTTGGAGATCACAAAAGATTTCCAAGTTTTCCATGTATTGTGGGCACATTTATTTAAAAGATGATACTAGAAGGTATTTATTAGTGAAAACACCTGCATTAGTAGAGACAGCCACAATGACAGTGCTATCCATTGTGTCTGGGTATGAGCTACACAAACACATAGCGAGACACACTAGTATTACAAAACATTTTGCCCCACATATAGACAATCACAAGCTACTGTGCATTTTTCTGAAGCAACTTTAAGCAAAGCTCTTTGAAAAATTACCAAGTACAAAATCAGAATGGGAGAAAAATAAGCATGAAATTAAGCAAGTCCTTAAACAAGATGAAGTATTTTAGTTTAGTAATGGTCTTGAGCTGGAAAAATCCAGATGCCTTGCATGAGTATGTAAATTAGAGGATATTCCTGTAGCTCAAACAATAGAGCATGGCACTATCAAAACCAAAATGTTTTGAGGGAATACATGAACAAAAAGAATAAAAAGTGTCTGCCATAATCATAAATGAAATTAATAAAAAAAAAACATAAAATAAAATTAAATAAGTAAAAAGTAAATTAAATTATAAACTGAAAAAGTATATACCATTAGCTTTTAATTAGTGTCTTCAAATTATTATTCACATTCTACTACATGAAAATTGGTGAGTTATTAAAAATTACTGCTGTCAAATGATTAATCGTGATTAATCACATCCAAAATAAAAGTTTTTGTTTACATAATATGTGTCTACTATAGATTTATATATATAAATCTATATAGATGTGTCTACTATATATATATATATATATATATATATATATAAAACTACACACATATACAGTATATATTTTGAAAATATTTACATGTATATGTTATATTAATATAATTTATATATATATATATATATATATATATAAAATATAAACATAACATATTTTTCTTAAATATATACATGCATGTGTGTGTATTTATATATACATAATAAATACACAGTACACACACTTATATTATGTAAACAAAAACTTTTATTTTAGATGTGATTAATCGTGATTAATCGTTTGACCGCACTATAATACAAATGTCAAGAAAGCATTGTCATTAGAACTTGATCTGTAAAAAATGTTATTAGTGGATCCCTAATGATTAGTTTCATCAAACTAAATATATTATGGTGAATAATAGCATCCTTTTATGTGACATCAGGATTTAGAGAGCAGAGGTGACAGATCCGTAGTCTGTCTGTCTGTCTGTCTGTCTGTGTGTGTGTGTGTGTGTGTGTGTGTGTGTGTGTGTGTGTGTGTGTGTGTGTGTGTGTGTGGACCTTGGGAGTGTATTTGTACGTATTTGAGTGTTTTCGAGTGTGTCAGTAGGCCGACAGGGGTGACTCATAGATTACACTAGTGATGCCATCTGTTTGGATTTTTTTACACACACACACACACACACACACACACTCACACACATGCAGAAATCCTTGGCAGGCCTAACAGCAACCTCACACAAACCTTGCTTTACTCATGGACACATTTGGTAATAGATGGCTTAAATGTATGCATCATCCTTTTTTGACTAAATTGTTGCAACCCAGGAAAACCTCACTGAAAAAAATGATGGTCCCTTTTGAACACTCTGTTGACAATAAGTAACGCTGCATCTATATGTCAACTAACTCTCATTAGAGTATTAGTAGACTGTCTGCTTAATATCTGCTAACTCTTTATTGTGATAGTCTCCCAAAAGACATTCTACTGACTATAAGTATCTTTTCAAATAAAGTCAACTTATTCTAACCCTATCCATACCAGTCTACTAAGTTATGAACAAAGTTCCAGCAACACGAATTAAATGTCCGTTAAATATAATAATCTGGTTTAATAACGTTATCAAAATATTATACAAATTGTTATTCATATACTGCTCATAGAATGGTTTTCTAAAATAAAGTATATTAGAGGGACATCAGTCTATGTTTTTATAAACATTGCTATTTACTACTTTTTAATGTTCCAAACGTAAAGTAACGTTCCTGTAATGTGTGCAAAATGATATAATTGAACATTTCTTTAAATGTTTCTTTAGCTTTCGGATAACCAAGAACGTCCCAAGAATGGTTCCTCGAGGGAACAAGACACTGCGTCGGAAAACGTTTGGGAACTGTGTGCCCACGCTCTGAATCACATATGAAATCAGTCCAGCGGAATGGCGAAATGTCACGGGCGGGGTGACATAGAGACCAGAGAGCATAAAAGCGCATCCGAAACAAGCATTGTTAGCTTCTGATAAGTTGAAGCAAGTCGCTCACAGGGATGCAGGAAGTATGGCAATGAGACGCAGCATCTCGTTCCCTCGGGGAACCATGGTTACATATGGAAAACGCTTTGGGAACAAGAATGCCAATGCCCCCATACTGACAAATGCCTGTCTAAAGTGAAATCAGGGCAAGCACAGCTAAGACAGATGCACCTGAGAGTCTGGACTGGTACCATACTTCTCCTGGCCTCACAGAACGAAAGAAACATGTACCAATGGGTTTCGCCCCCAATGTCTGACCACCCAAAGGGACATGGTAAGCAGCTATGGCTGCCACGAACACTCTGAAGGTGGAGGGGGTCAAACCTGCGGAGAATCGTTCCTGCAGGAACTCCAGAACTGAACCAACTGTGCAGTTAACTGGGACCATCTGATGATTTCCGCACCATGAAGTGAACACAATCCACTTCAAAGAGACCGGAAGATATGAGTTGTGCCCCCTCAGGGGCCACACCCATAGTTTCCACAACTCCGGACGGGGGTGAAAAGATGGTACCCCTGCCTGAGAGAGGAGATCCCGCCGGACAGGAATTTCCCATAGAGAGTCTTCGAGTAGGGCTACCAGGTCCGCAAACCATGGCTGGCCTGGCCAGAACGGGGCTACTAATAGGAGACAAATCCCATTTTAGCGAACTCTCTCCAGAACTCCTGGGAGCAGAGCAATGGGGGGAGAGGTGTACAGACGAAGCCTCGGCCATGGCATCCATGGCATCTAGCCCAAGCGGGGCTGGATGTGTGAGGGAGAACCACAGGGGACATTGTGAGGTCTCTCGAGACGCAAACAAGTCCACCTGGGCATGCCTGAACTTCTTCCAAATCTGCTCCACTACCTCGGTGTGGAGCTTCCATTCCCCTGGCCTCAGCCTCTGCCTTGACAGGATGTCTGCCTGTTGATATAAGAGACCACTGCTGTGTTGTCTGCTTGTGAACCAGCACATGAACCAGCACATGATCTCCCATGCCTCTCAGGTCTGGGAGAAAATGTTTCAGAGCCTGAAACACGGCCAGCATCTCCAGGCAATTCATGTGCCACGTGAGATGGTGACCTCCCCATAGACCCTGGGTGGAGCAGCCACTCATGACCGACCCCAGCCCGTGAGGGAGGCATCCGTCGTTAGCGTATGTGACGACAAGGAGCCCCCAGCACTGGGCCTTGCGACAGGAACCAAGGTTTCCTCCACATGACATGGCACGTAAGCATCGCCGCGTGACCTTGATCATTCGAAGCGGGTTGATCCTCGGGGAGAACCCTCTGGTCCTGAGCCACCACTGCAAGGGTCTCATGTACAGCAGGCCAAAAGGTATCACGTTGGACGCAGCTGCCATCAGACTCAACAGTCTCTGAGACTATCTGACAGTGAGTGAATAGCATTCTCTCACTCTCTTCACGGCTGTGAGAATCGACTCGATCCGAGCAGGAGACAGACACGCCTGCATCGTGATCGAATCCCACACCACACCCAGATAAGTGGTTCTCTGTAGTGGAGAAAGCACACTTTCCCTGGCACTTAGCCTTAACCCTAGCTCTTTCATATGCACGAGCCGAACCCCCATATGCTCCGAAGAGCTAGTATCAACCAATCGTCAATGTAGTTGAGCATGCAGACACCCTGGAATCACAGAGGAGCCAGAGCAGCATCCACACACTTGGTGAAAGTGTGGGGTGAGAGAGCACACCTCTTAGGTCTTGGAGAAAGTGTTTCAGAGCCTGTGACCATCACTTATGACCGAAGTTTGAGATGAGAGTGCCAGACCGAAAGGAAGAACCCGATATTGGTACGCTTTGCCCCTGAAAGCAAACCTCTGGAAATTCCTGTGTTGAGGAAGGATGGATATGTGGAAGTATGCATCTTTCAGATCTACCATCACAAACCAGTCCTCGGACCTGATTTGAGACATGACCTGTTTGATCGTGAGCATTTTGGACTTGAGTCGCATGACTGAGCGGTTCAACAAATGCAGATCTAGAATCGGATGTAACCCCCATCCTTCTTCGGAATGATGAAGTACCGGCTGTACAACCCGGACTCTCTGTCGAGAGGAGGGACCAGTTTGATGGCCTCCTTCCTCAAGAATGTGTCTACTTCTTGTTCCATGACCAGAGCCTGCTCGGGACCCACCAGAGTGGGAAACACCCTGTTGAATAGAGGCAGACGAGACCCGAACTGAATCTTGTAGCCTCTTTCTACAGTGTGCAGGACCCAATGAGACACATTTGGCAGAAGCTTCCACGCTGCCAGATGATCTACTAAGGGAACCAGTCTCTCGAGACTGGCCTTTGGTGTATTTAGAGTGGCTAGCTCAGTGCCCTGAAGCGGAGGACCAGCAGGAGACGGCCGATCTAGCTGCTCTAAAGACCTCCTTGGAGGTAGCGAGCTTCTCAGAACCGCTACGTTTCCAGGCAGATGCTGAGAGATGTGCTCCCTGAAGCACAGTGGGTGGCAAGGTTGACAGACTTATCTCCTGAGGGCACTGAGGAGAGTCGCCTACTGTATTATGAGGTGTACACCGCTCTTCCCCAGAGGGGCCCGCCCTCAGAAGTGGGCGCTCTGACTCCAGATTTTCTGGGGGAGTACTAAAAGCGACGCTCCCCGAATGAAGAGCTGGAACACGTCGGGGGCTGAGCCCCTAAGACCTGTCTCCAGCATAGGAAAATGTCGGGGCCTTAGGGGTGATGCTGCACTGGGAAAAGAAAGTCTGTCCAACCCTAGACATCGCCCTATAACCTACTCAATCATGCTATGGCACGCTTTTAGTTACAATCTCCACAAACTCTTCAAAAGTCTAGTAATGACGTGTTGACCACATCAACCTCCTCGGAGGAAGAGAGGTGAACACCATGCTCTCACTCGAGAATTTTATATCCCAAGAGAGTGCTGTATTAGAGAGTGAGGGAGGAGCAAGGGGAGCCCCTCTCCAATCCCTGTGCTGAATAATATATATATATAAATACATCTATAATATATATATATATATATATATATATATATATATAA
>JAFVLL020010794.1:0-13286 GCA_021397915.2 Tor tambroides
TTCGTTCAGGGGCAAGACAGCATTCCCTCTAAAACTATTTCAGAGGCTCCTGGGGCATATGGCAGCCGCAGCCGCAGTTACACCGCTCGGCCTGTTACATATGAGACCGCTTCAGCACTGGCTGCATGGCCGGATCCCGAGGGTAGCATCACCTAATCGTCAGGTTCCTGAGAGGTGCGAGAAGGCTAAATCCTCCTAGGTCGTACCTCATCCCCTCTTGGGATCTCTCCGTGGTCCTCTTGGGGTTACAGAGGGATCCCTTTGAGCCGCTTGATTCAGTTGAGCTGAAATATCTGTCTCTTAAGACTTCGCTCCTGATCACGCTCGCTTCCATCAAGAGGGTGGGGGACCTGGAGGCATTCTCGGTCAATGAATCATGCCTAGTCCGGCTGGTCCGGCTGATTCTCATGTTATCTTGAGACCCTGGCCTGGTTATGTGCCAGGCAGACCCAGCCTTTGCGTTGCTGTGTCCTGTCCACGCCTTACGCATTTACATGGAACGCACCCGGAGCTTTAGACGGTCCGAGCAGCTCTTTGTCTGCTTTGGAGGACAGCAGAAAGGGAATGCTGTCTCTAAACAGAGGTTGGCTCATTGGTTGATGGATGGCATCACCTTGGCGTACCAGTCCCAAGGTGAGCCCTGCCCCCTGGGAGTGAGAGCCTCCTAGGCGTTGGCACATGGTGCCTCTCTTGCAGATATCTGAAGAGCTGCGGGCTGGGTGACACCTAACACCTTTACAAGAGTCTATAATCTTCGGGTGTAGCCCGTGTCCTCCCGTGTGTTTGGTAACATCAGATAAATTGCGGGAGGCCGCCTCGGTGTTCGGCTTGCAGTGCCATTTCTTGTATACATGCATTTTTTCCCAGTTGTTCCCCCTCTGTGACCTCTGGATCCTTCGTGACCCCGCAGTTTCAGATTAGACGGAGTTGTCTGTTACTGCGTCTGGTAGTGGATTACCATCTTCCCCTCCGGACTTGGTTTTTATGTCTCAATTTTCCCATGGTTTGTTTCCACTGTGTTCCCCTATTCCTTAGTTTTGCTCCACCCCCAACGGTTGCTTCAAAACTCTGGCACCCCTGGTAGGCCCGTTATCTGGCTTTCAGGGCATTGGGAAGGGTACGTATTGAGTTTCATTTGTTCTGACACGCATGCCTGTCAGCATTTGCAACCTCAATCACGTAACACAGTTCAGGTTGTGGCATTTTCCATAGGGACCCCATGACATCAGTCGACATAACGTCGAATGTGACTGACTGAAAGGGAACATCTCGGTTACGTATGTAACCCTCATTCCCTGAAGGAGAGAACGGAGACCACAACCTTGAACTGCGCTGAATGCCAGGATGCATCTCGGCTCCTCAGCACAAACGTGAATGTGTGGATCCACGCCGCCATCTTATATACCCATATGTACGGGGGAGTGGCTTGGCATGCAAATTCCACTCACCAATTTTCATTGGCTTTTTCCTCTAAGCTCAGAGGTGATTGGATCTCCCAAGTGAGACCTAATGACGTCAGTCGAAGTAACGTCTCCGTTCCCTCCTTCAGGGAACGAGGGTTACATATGTAACCGAGATGATCTCAGTGCTGCGTTTGACACTGTCGATCATGACATATTTTCTAGAGAGACTGGAAAACTGGGTTGGGCTTTCTGGGATGGTGCTCAAATGTTTCAGCTCATACTTAGGAGGGAGAGGTTATTATGTGAGTATAGGTGAGCATAAGTCTAAGTGGACATCCATGACATGTGGAGTCCCACAAGGCTCAATTCTTGCACCGCTCCTGTTCAGCCTGTATATGCTCCCACTAAGTCAAATAATGAGAGAGAACCAAATTGCCTATCACAGCTATGCAGATGATACTCAGGTTTACCTAGCGTTATCATTAAATGACTACAGCCCCATTGACTCCCTCTGCCAATGCATTGATGAAATTAACGGTTGGATGTGCCAGAACTTTCTTCAGTTAAACAAGGAGAAAACTGAAGTCATTTCATTTTGAAACAAAGATCAGAGGTGGGTAGAGTACCCAGAAACTGTACTCAAGTAAAACTAAAAGTACTTATAGAAATATTTACTCAAGTAAAAGTAATAATCTGAATAGTTACTTGAGGAAAGCCCTATTCGGACGGGATTAGTTTTACATGGAGAGGTGGGGTAAAGTAATTATTACCAGAGCTTCTCAGTTATTTTAGTCCCGTCCGAATGCGCCATCTCCGTAATCATTACAGACAATGTCAGTAAAGATTACGGCGACTTTTACCTTCTGTAAAAAGGTCCGGAGAAATTACCACAGGTAATACTAATCCCGTGCGAATAGACCAGCTGTAAAAATATACGTAATTATTCCGTCATTTCCTGTCATTTTCCATGGTTTTTTTTTAAATATGGAGGTCGCTTGAAGAAGCTTTCAGTTGCGTTCTAGGGAGAGGGACAAGTCAGTGGCAAACCTCAATTCTTTTCAACATAAAATGATGCAGGATTAGTAAAACAATACCAGCTACACTAAACTTCCTCTCTCTCTGACAGTGAGCTCACATCACACACAGCAGTTCTACATAGTCACGCCTCCTGTCAATCACTCAGTGCATCACTTGTCTTGTCTAAACCCCCTCAAGCATTTTTACTGTTACAGAACGATGAAGAGCACTTACATTCAGGAAGTAACATAAAACACACGTGACAACAGGCAGGTGACGGCGGTGCGTAAATCGAGTTACCCCTCCCACTTCTGATAGCTTTACTGAGATTTCTAATCCCGTGCGAATCGGCCATTAATATTACAGACGTCCTGTGGTAAAATTACATTACCCCATCTACCCCTGTAAAACTAATCCCGTCTGAATAGGGCTTAAGAGTAAAAAAGTACCGGATTAAAAAAAATAAATAAAAATACTCAAGTAGTTAGTTACTAGTTACTTTGGATCATATACTGTATATCTATAGTCTATTTTTATTTAGATATATAGATAAAATTTATGTAATGCATGTGTCTACACACACACACACACACACACTGCCGCTCAAAAGACATTTAATGTTGTTGTTTTTTTTTAATGTAATTTATTTCAGTGATGCAAGCTTTCTATTCATCAAATAATCCTGAACAAAATGTCACAGGTTAACAAAAATATTAAGCAGCAAAACTGTTTCCAACACTGGTAATAAATCAATATATTAGAATGATTTCTGAAGGATCATATGACTCTGAAAACTGGAGTAACAGCTGATGAAAATTCTGATTTGCATCACTGAATTAAATTATTTTCCAAATTATATTAATTATGTATTATATATGTATGTATGTATGTATGTATGTATTCCTCTGACACGGAGAAGAGTGAAAACTCCTCACATGACCGGCTGCCGAACATCTGAACATAACGAAAAAAATGCACATTGATGGATCTTCTTCCGTCTGCTCTGCAAAATGTACAAATGTTGCCTATATTTCTGCAAGCGTAAATATTGTGAAAATATCAATAATAATTGTGTCTAGGCAAAGGCATTCCTCCTGGAACAGGTTGCGCGCCGCTGCGCTCAATGCTCTTGATGTTCTTAAACTTTCTGTTACAACTCTGAGTGAGAACAGACATACAAGAATGTACCAGTTTTAGGACTGTAGTTCTAGGGCCGCATTTCTAGGACCCTATTTTTTTGTGACAGTGCCATCTAGCCAATTCTATTCCAACAGAGGAGACCTGATTCAAACATCAAACAAACAGATGCAAAGACTAGATCCATGGAAACTATTTTTTTTTTATTTTTTTTTTATCTTCAATCTTATTACTACATCTTATTATAAGAGGTGGCATGAACTTGAGTGTTCGAGGGGGTGTCAGCAATCTCCATTTAGCCTATTTAGCTATGCAAAACAGTTCATTGTGCTGCTGAATGTTGTAAACTGGTATTTGTCATCAAATTATTTTACATTTATTAACATACTAATAAACAAACTAATTTGTAGCACAATTCTTTTACTGATTACTGCACTTTGTGTGTCACACATTAGACATGAAGTGCTGTGCTGCGCTGCGGCTAGTGAACTGTCTCACAAAGACAAGTCTTTCTTTCCAGGAAAACTGAATTTTAAATTAGAATATATAGAATATATTGATATAAATCTGGTTAAATATTTCAAGAGTGTTACCAATGGGTATGTTAGGATTTGGAAAGGACTATAATTACATGTAGCTATACAATTAAACAACTACACATTTCTTTAAAAAATAATAATATACAGAATTGAATAGTATGTACTATAAAATAATTCGAGCTGCTCATACATACATACTTACTTACTTACTTATTTATTTATTTAATTTATTTATAAATAAAATGAAAAAACAAAACAAAACAAAACAAAAAAAACACTACAGGGTCCTAGAAATGCGTTTCTATAAATGCAGTCCTGAAACTCCAGCCTCCAGTTGTGCAGGAACAGGCAAGTACAGACACACAGGCTTTAGTGATGTGAATCTTTTTTTTTTATTATTTCCATGATATAACCGTGTATAACAAACAAGGCAAATGAAGATACACCTTTCATAGGTGTTCACTTTACATTAAGGTAAATTTTTACAGGTTACTAACATAACTCATGAATAAATGGTTCACAGGTGTTCACTTTAAGGTTCCCTTTCAGAGGTTATTAATGTTTTTAACTTTAATAAATCATTCACAGGTGTTTACTCACTCTCATGTCATTCCACACCCGTAAGACCTTCGTTCATCTTCGGAATACAAGTGAATATATTTTTGATGAAATCCGAGAGCTCTTTGACCCTCCCATAGACAGCAAGGGTCCTATCACGATCAAGGTCCACAAACGTAGCAATAACATCAGTAAAATAGTCCATATGACATCAGTTCAACCGTAATTTTACAAAGCTACGAGAATACTTTTTGTGTGCAAAGAAAACAAAAATAAACAATTTACTCAACAATTCTTCTCCTCCTCATCTAGTCTGCTGTGGCGCGCCGCCATGTGCTGACACATGTCCGTGTTGATGAAGCAGCAGCGCCATGCGCATGCGATGTTTACACGAAGCGGAAGTGCGTGCATACGTCGTGATACTCTCCAAAATGTTTATTAAATCGTGATACTCTCCAAAATATTAAATAAATAAATAAATCCACTCTGCTGTGTGTCCATGTCATGTCTGTTTTGGGTGTTGTCTGATGTTCATGTTTTCATGTCTTTTATTTTGTAGTTTGGCTACAGTCATGTGATTCCCGTGCCCTCCTGTTTCTTGCCATGTGCCCCCTTAGTCTACAGGTGCATTCAACTTAACGCAGCGCTGCACAGATCGATCAAATTCTGACTTGAAGCAGTGAATGCTGGTTAGAAATTTTGTCTGACTTGACACGGCACCGATGCCACGTGACTGTCATCAAAGCACTGGCTGACTCAGCCGGCGCAGTTTCTCCAGAGCGGCTGCAGGAGCTCTGATGGCGACAGCTGTTCCGTGATTGGCCAGATTCACCGCATAACAACAATCACGTGTGTTTTGGGTTTCTTCTAACCTTTTCAATTCCAGTAATGGCCACAAAGCTGTGTTTTTAGAACAGTAAAAGCTTTTTTACTGTAGTCGCAATGTTATATGTTATAGTCATGTTTATCATAAAACACTGATAAAAGCATATATACCCCTACTTTATTAGTATTTAAATAGTATGTTTATGTTGAACTTTATTCTTGAACAGATGGCGCTGTATTAAGCAGTATATAAAAAGTGTTTCTGTTGCTCTTGAAAACGTTTCTGAAATATCTGTGTGTTTGATATATTGGATTTTATTCACTTCATCTGCGATAGAGTATGCAAAGACCGCATGAGCGTCACTAACGGGAGCTGAAAGTGTCCAGCTTGACGGCTCTGTTTTCAACTCTGCCCCCAACTGCAAGCGGCTACTCTCGTTGACTGCCATCTGTAGCCGTGGTTCAAGTCGAACGCACCTATTAAAAAAATAAAAGGCTACACACTGCATATTTCTTTCACGCCTGGCAGGCATGGCACGAACCACTCCTGAGATGACGGTTGGTTTGTGGAAACACTCTGGTGTGGTGGGTGCTGCAGGAAAAAAAAAAAAAAAAAATAGGAATCTGGTTTTGAGTGAAATAATGAACACATAGGTTTAACATTGATAATGAACACAGCATTTATAACATGAGTTAAAAAATTGACCACTTTTTGGCAGGTATCACACTTAAACCACTTTTTTTATTCATGCATTCATAACCTTTATAAACCATTTACAAATGAAACCTTAATGTAAAGTGTTACCTTTTTTTTTTTTTTTTTTTTTTCTTTTTGTACAGGTAGTGTAAAGTCGTCTTCTGCATATCCCAAAGACTTTCAATGGGGTTAAGGTCAGGACTCTTTGGTAATCAATCTCTCTCTCTCTCTCTCAAAAAAAAAAAAAAAGAAAAAAAAAAGCAGGGTGAATCTTGGTATTGTAATCCTGGAATATGGACATGAGTATGTCTTCCAACAGGGTTGTTTGAGAAATAAAAGGCTACACACTGCATCAGTTAGGGTTAAAAGAATAGTTGGCAAAGATACAATATGGCATAAACATATTAATTACTGCGATAATAACAAGGCCATTAGCGCCAACATGATTCAATCTTTAAATCATATGTATTTGCTTATTTAAATCCAGATGGTGACTTCCCCCCCCCCTTTTTTTATTACTCTTTTTTTTTATTATTATTTTTTTTGTTTGTTTGTTTGTTTGTTCAGTGTATATCGAGGGGTGAGAACCAGAAGGGCGTAAGTGACATTTTTGGTGAAATGGAGATATATATATATATATCAATCAAATGAAAGCTCTTAATGAGCTCTTTTTACTGCCAAAAGGACACAAGTGAATTCTTAATAATTTTGGAGTTATTCATTAGAAACCAAAAGACTTAACTCTGAACATACCAAGCCTGTTTGTGCCAAAAAGGGCTGAACTGCACTTACGCCCTTTTGGCACTAAGAAATGTATTGTGGGTAAAGCCTGTGGATAGCACATGTGTCAAAATGGCTGACACCACATGTAAGCCAGGTAGTTCAGTCATGAAAAGAAAACCGTTTTTAACTGCTGAAGATGTATTATTAAGCTTAATTTAATGGAAAAGAACAGGATGAGGATGAATAAAATAAAATAAAATAAAAATAAAAAATATCAAGAATTTAAGCTTGATTCAGTTGAGCTGAAATATCTGTCTCTTAAGACTTCACTCCTGATCATGCTCGCTTCCATCAAGAGGGTGGGGGATAACGAAGGTAAGCTAACCTCAACATGTTTCAGTAAGGTTAAAGCTAATATTTTAGCTTGCTAGCCGGTAGTAACCAATAATTGCATTCTAATGTGTCATCATATAGGCACTCAGTTACTGCTTAGCCACATGTTTCAGTAAGGTTAAAGCTAACATTTTAGCTAACTAGCAGATAGTAAACAATAACTTAATTTCTAATATGTGTCATCATATAGGCACTTAGCCACAAGAGAAAGAATGCAGGGAAGGGACAGACAGACATAGACAAAGACTGGGGAAAGGATACAAGAAAAGCAGTGAGAGACACAGACATTGCATTGGACCAGGCACAGGACACAGACAGTACATTGGAGCAGGCAGAGGATGCAGACAGTGCAGTTGAGCAGGCACAGGATGTACAGAGAGACACAGGGAAACTGAGGAAGAGTATGTCATCCTCACATTTAGAGCCAGTGAGTGTTGAGGAAATCAGGTGAGAGTGAGATCCAGCAAAGAGGAAGGAAAAGAAAAAGAGACCCTGATAACTGGAAGAAAAATGTAAAAAAAAGCTTTGTAACACAGGGCAAAGCTATGTGAATTCAAAAACCATTCATATTCCAGCTCGAAAGGTCAGAGAAAAAAACTGTGCTTCCTGTCGTTACAAATGCAGTCACAATTTCCCTCAGTCAGTGAGGGAAGTGATTTTTGATCAGTTCTGGGCAATGGGAGATGTGTCAAGACAGAAGGACTTTGTTATCAACCACACAGTGACTAAACTGAAAAAGAGACAGACAACACATACTGAGTCAAAGCGGCAGAACACCACTGAGTACCACACGGAAAGCAAATTCGAGTATGCAAAGATTTCTTTTTGAAAACACTTGATATCACAGAGAAATTTGCAAGGTCTACAGACATTGGTCAGTCAAATAATCTAGGAATGTCTCGCACAAGCCTACAGGAAAAGCATTCACCTGGAAACAAAATCCCAGAAGACAACACAAATCGGATCAGAGATCATTAAGTCTTTCCCCACAGTTGAATCACACTACTGCAGGAAAGATACAGCAAAGCAGTACCTTGAGGAAAATCTTAATGTAACTAAGATGTATGACCTCTATGTACAGAAATGCAAAAATGAATGGAAACTGAAACCTGAGAAACTCTGTTTCTACAGGCACATATTCAATACAGAATTCAATTTAGGCTTTCACCAACCCACAAAAGATGCATGCAAGTACTGCGAGTGGTACAATCATTTAAATGCCAATGACAAACAAATCAATGAATAACAATACAATGCCCACCAAAATAGAAAGTCACAAGCCAGAGAGCATAAAGAACATGATAAGAGACATGCACATCCTCGTTCAAAGCAGTCACTTTTGATCTTGAACAAGTGCTGACCACTCCATGGAGTAATGTGCAGTCTCTATTACTCTATTACTCAAGGAAGTTGAGCACCTACAACTTGACAGTTTAAGAATTAGGCAGCAAAGAAGCAAATTGCTACATGTGGCATGAAGGTGAAGGGGGGCGTGGCTCATCAAAGATCAGCACATGCATGTTCAAGTATCTGACCTCTCTTTCAGACACAGAGCATGTGGTGCTGTATTCTGACACGTGGAGGTCAGAACAGAAATGCTGGTTTTAGTGCACTGTAAAAAAATATTTAGCAGTTTAGTTGTTTCAATTATCTTTTTTTATGTTGACACAACTTTCAGTTACTGAATTTGTTCATTCAACTTAAAATTTTAAGTTTTCACTGTCTCAACTAGTTGTAAGTTGACTGAACTAGAGTATTTGTCGTCTCAACTTAAAAAAAAATGTGTTGAATCAATTCAATAACAACATCGCGTTCACAATATCACTTATCGCGAGATCTCGTAAGGGCCGTTGCAGTCAGAAGAGACGATGGTTGTCAGCAATGGAGGTGATCTTCTACGTTTGGAAATTTTCTTAAAATACAAATTTGGTAAGTAAATATTTGTATTTATTGGCTTAATATGTGTAAAAAAATATGTATGTTGTCTAAGGAGAGTACAAGTATGGTTTAAAGAGTCGTATGTCAGTGTTAGTTTCGCAGCACAGCCTCAAAATACACGCGGTTCCACTGTATTTTCCATATAAATATTACAATAAATATTCTCCCATGCGGTACTGAGCTGAATTTATCTATGGAGAATGATAAAAATACAGTTTGGTATGTGTTATTTGAGCCCAGTGCTGCATTAGAGACCGTTCAAACAGAGCGCGAGACGGGGCTCAACGGACAACTGTGTGGATTTAGAATGGCGGGAATTTAAGAAAATGAACTTCTTTTAAACCTTGACAGCGTTTTATAATCCGTAAAGACATCCGTCAGAATATACATAGATAAAAAATAGGGGGAAAAAAACAATATTACTACTCGATCTGTCTCTTTTCTGCACGTTATAAGGGAAACGAATGAGCAGCTCCCTCAGAGTCCTTGAGCGCGTTCATTTGATATTGATGACATAAGCTTGGTTCAGATGAAGTTCTGAAGGTACAAACTCTTCTTTCAGTTTTCTGAAGAAATCGTTCAAGTGCCTCGCCAGAACCCATTGGAATCCTGCGTGAATATACCGGTCATAAGTGTATTGCATTAAACATACGTTCAAAACTATAGGTTTTTGAATAACAGTAATAATAGCTTAGCTATATCTTGAAAAAATAGCCATGCAATAAGGATAGACAAATAATGTGTTAAATTTCCTTTTATTTTGTTATAATTTCATGTGTTATTTAATATAAAAGCCTCGTCTGGATTGTAAAGTTTGGCTTCGGTAATTAAAACAAACTTGTCATGACATTTGACTTTCTCTGTAAAGATTTATTTAATGGCACATTTTAATGCTTCCCTTTGTTTTTATTAAAGCACACAGGTTCTGAGCAGGAATTTGTCAAAGGACATGATGGGTGACCAAACCGAGCATCATCAATCTGCAGCGACGTGGTCCAGGTAATAGAAGAAGAAGAAATCTTGGTGATCTGGGGTAGTAACACAGTAAGTTATTTTAGTACTTCATACTACATGGAAATTAAATAATATATATAGCATTTATTTTTATGTATGTATATGTGTGTGGCTGTACATACACGTTGTTTGGTGTTTGGCTTAGGTGTTATGTTAGAAGCATTATTATACTCATACCTTTTGTTGTTTCAATATTTTAAATTGTTTTTAGCTTTACTTTTTTGTTTTCATTTAAATGTTTAGTTTTGAAATGTTGTATGCATTTGTCATTTTTATTTAATTTCTTTATTTTCTTAAATGTGTGTGTGTATATATAGTATTTACAGAGTTTTGACTTTTAGTTTTAGTTACTTTTTCTTATTTGTAAGTCGCTTTGGATAAAAGCGTCTGCTAAATGACTAAAAGTAAAAGTAAGTAAAAGTAACACATTGTGGGATTATGTACTGTGTTAGACCAGTGGTTCTCAAAATTTTTATACCAAGTACCACCTCAGAAAATAGGCCTAGTAGTAGTAGGCCTAATTATTAAGCTACAGCTCTGCACAGTTCAAAAACAAGGCAGTTTTATTCCTAATAAAAAATATTTGTTTTCAGCCACTTTAACATAGTAAATACACAGTTTGAACATGAACACTGCACTGTGCTTACATACAGGTAAATAAAAAACTTAATTATTAAATAAAAATGTGTTGTACCTAAAAGTTAAATAAAAACTGTACAATACTTAAATGTTAGAGAAAAAAAACAAACCTTTACTCAAAGATTAAATTTAAATGTATTGTGTTTTAACATTAATTTATATTTAATTTAGTGATTCCTCTGCGTACGACTAGAGAGAGCCTGAGTACGACTAGTGGTACTCGTACCACAATTTGAGAACCACTGTGTTACGCCGGTTTCACACTGCATGTGTAAGTAGAGCGTAAGCAGCGCGTATTTTTTTCCGCTCCCATGTTAACATATTAGAGCATTCATACTGCACACAGAGGCGGCACGGCAGTGTGTAGCAGGAGCGGCAGTGCCGCAATAATTTCAGCGCTGAGTCTATTTTTGCTGCGCCGCTTACGCTGAATTAAAGTCACAGTGCATTTTTCTTGATCAAAATTGAACCGATTAACATGAAAAGTAACAAATTTCACCATAAAATCATGTAAGTGATGTGTTTTGTGTTTCACAATCACCATATGAAAAAAAAATGAAATGCACAAAAACACATCACTTCCACGAGTTTTTGCCCAAACTTCAAAGGTCTGTTAAATTAATAAAACTAGAGGCATTTGTTTGCTTTACTTTTTCAATTCAGTTATTCAATCCAATTACACTTTATTGTTGGATCTCACAGCATGTACTGTCTCACATAAATTCACATCGATAATTACTAAACAAACAATACAATAGACGCACCGTAATACAAAAAACAACAGTATGTACATAAACACATGGCTACAGTGCATTAGAATAGTGAGTCCTTTCTATTTTTCAGAGCCCAGAGGCCTATTTGAACCCCCAATTCTGATTTATTAATTTTACAGACTGATACACAAAATATTTACATAATATATTCGATATGCAACTCTAAGCCTTCTGTTAGATGGCAAAAATTAATATTCCTCATACAAAATGTGAGAAGGGTCAGACATCATTTTTCCTGACAGGGTCAGCAATTTTTTCGTATACACATCTTCAAATCTTGGCTCAATTTTATCGTGTAAACTACCTATATATAATACAGCATGTTTTTTACATATGTGCATGGAACAGAGGGGAGGGGGACACGGTCGCATCACAGAGTATGCTGGCCATATCATACATCAAAGCACATGGTACACAGTGTTCGGGGAGAACACTGGAAAATACGACAGACATGACGATACTCGTCTGTATTGCAGTACACAAGCCGCTGTTCAGCTGCGCGTGACAAACGCTGCCATTATGAAAGCACGGTGGGTGCGCGCTGCTCCTGCTCTGCATACGAACTGCTTCTACGCTGCCTCAGCACTGCTTGCACATCCAGCGTGAAACAGGTGTTAGACTATCTGGGACCTGTCACAGAAAGCAACTCATTCAGGTTTAGAACAACTTGAAGTTAAGTAAACGACAATTTTCCTTTTTTTTTTTTGGTGGACCCTTTAAGAATATTTAGATATTTGCATTGGAAAACAGCTTCAAAATTTAGATAACATAATTTGGCATATTATTTTCCCTTCAATTTTGACCTTTGACTTTCATGTTTGGTTACAAACATTTTTCTAAATATCTTCCTTTGTGTTCACCATAACAGAAAATTATACAACTTGAGGGTGAATGACAATTTTCATTTTTTGATAGCTGTCCTTTTAACAAAACACACAATTTTAGTAGTGTATGAACATATACGTATGTGTGTTCAGTTGTTATAAAGTTAATAAGTAATGTAATATTTTGTTTTCCCAGCCATCCAGTGAAATTGAGGATGTTGTGAAACAAATTGACGTGAGGATTCTGGTTGTAACTAAGGAGCAGCAATATAATGTGCTACCCAAGGAATAATCAGCATCGCTCTCATTTGGACATCTTGTCATCACTGACATCTCCGATGTCCCCAAGGCATTTGAACTCCTGATGGGTCTGTATGTGTTGAACATCCACCACCCCAAGCGCATGAAATACACTTTTGAGGCTCTACAAAAACTTGTGAAGAACAGCTGCTCCCACCAATGTTCATGACGTGTCCATGGGCTCCACAGCAAACTCTGTCGCATAAAGTAGTTTTTTTTTTTTTTTTAAGGAACTTTAGGTGCTTTTGAGCCTTTAGTACTTTTTAGAATGCACTGGACTATGCATGTTCTCATGAAAACAAATGTTGTTTCACATCTTAATTTCTTATACAGTAATGTAGTACACATTTTCCTTCAAATTGACAAGTGCTTTTGCTTTCCTGTTTCTATCTGTCACTTGTTTTATAACCAGTAAATTGCATTATGATGGGGGAGAGTTTGGAAACTTTCAAGGACCTTGTGATGTTTACACTTGTCTTGTCATGTTGCGCTATGAAATTTAGAAT
>JAFVLL020010795.1:0-21581 GCA_021397915.2 Tor tambroides
TTTCTTACCATAAATATATCAAAACTTAATTTTTGATTAGTAATATGCATTGCTAAGAACTTCATTTGGACAACTTTAAAGGCGATTTTCTCAGTTCTTTTATTTTTTTTGCACCCTCAGATTCCAGATTTTCAAATAATATATCTCGGCCAAATATTGTCCGATCCTAACAAACAATACATCAATGGAAAGCTTATTTATTCAGCTTTCAGATGATGTATAAATCTCAATTTTGAAAAATTGACACTTAAGACTGGTTTTGTGGTCCAGGGTCACATATATATAACTAACACTTTAATTCTAATCATTTTAATTTTAATTTATTTGTATCTCAAAGATGTGACATATCATAATATACATTTGAATCTCAGAATAAGTCTATACCTTGTCAAAACTGAGAAAATCATATTTACAAGATATTGCCACAATTTACCTTTATTTCTCACAACATTGACAATAATATATAATGTTAAAATTATGAGAAAGCCAGTTTTACATCTCACAAAATGTTGTAAATGCAACTTTCATTATCATAATTTTGACTTTATATTACACAGCTGTGAATTTATCTTGTCAAAATAATTATACATTTGTATTAACTTTATATCTTATAATGTGACTTTATATCTGAAAATGTAACAATATTTTGTAAATACAACTTTTTCATAATTTTGACCATTTCACAATGTGACTTGAAATGTGACTTTTAAAAAATAAAATTTACATGAATAATTTTGACTTAATATCTCAAAAATCACAATGTGACTTTATATTTCAGAATGTGGCTATCTTGCCAAAATTATTAGAAAAATATATTTATATCTCACAATATGACATCTCGCCAATATGATTTCTTGTAATTGTGACACTGCATTTATGTTTCGTAATGTGATATTATTGCTTAATTTAAGTTGCCATTAGTTAACATCAGTTAACGTATTGACCAACAATGAGTAATACATCTGTTACAGTATTTATTCATCTTTGTTAATATTAGTTAACAGTTGTGTTAGCGCAGGTTCATTAAATAATATTAACCGATACAACTTTTGATTTTAATAATGTTTTAGATAATGTTGAAATTAAGAGTACCTAAGATACTTTAAAAGTATTTTTCATTTTTAGTTCATGTTAAGCAATGTTAAGAAATGGAACCTTATTGTTTTAAAGTGTTAGCACTTTACACTTTGGCACAGTAATGGGCTTTTTTTAATAGGAAATGTGGGTACTGACAAGTAAAAACTATCATCAGCCAAGCTCCCAATCCAGCCTGGGTGTTTCTCCAAATGCACTCCTTCATTCTTCTGTACGCAGCTAAAAATACACATTTTGTCCCTGAGGCCAGCATCCCATTCCAGATTTGTGGTTACTCTCAGTCTGTCTATTCTCAGTGCCAGTTTATAAGCATCCATATGTCATGTCGGTGGGTATCCAGAGTAATTATGTGGCCAATCTCGGTCATGTGTGCTGGGCCTGAGCTTGGATTGAGTTTAGCCTTTCACAGTTTTGCTTTGTATGTGAGAGGATGTGAAAAAAACATGTGCCCTGAACAAAAGCAAGGTCATCTAACTTCATCTTATTGAACTACCAAGAAAAGATTACTGTTTCGATGCAGATAAGTACAAAGGCATCTATCTTAAGGCCAGTTCCCTTGCTGATTCATACGGGTACAGCCCATGGGTTTTGGTAACCAGCATTATCTCTGCATGTTATCAGCATGTTCATGTTCTCGCTCTTATCTGAGCATGACCGTGCGCCTATGCACATTTATCTGAATGCACACGTTTGCACATGCATGAAAAGGAAAAATGCAGGCCTTAAAGTGCAGATGTACTATAGCTCTACCTGCCACTCTCAACTATCCCACAGTCCTCAGACACCCTCATTAACTTACTTGCATCCCTTCCCAGAATAATTTACTCTGTGTGCACAAACTGTCACATGACATTGGCTAGACATGAGCTAAGTTCAGTGCTCCTGGAGTTGCAGCTCGAAAACCACATTAAAATGTAACAAGCTAGTGCATCTCGAAGAGGATTTGGATATAATCGACACTGTTGCAAAGGGTACTAAATATACCCCTATGTGACACAAGGTCTATAAATACCCCTGAGGCATAGTTATAGTACTAGCCCAGGAAAGACTGAAAAAAGTTCCATGAGAGGACATGTTGCTGTTAGCTCTTACACGGCCTTGTAAAACATTTAAATGTCTCTACTGGGCAGCCCTCCAAATTTTATAAAAGCCCGGATTGATTTACTTTTAGTCATGCCAATCCGATCCGTCACTGAAACAAGTGAATGAAGAGAGCAGAGGACAATGGGAGAGAGGAAAGAAAACAGTGGGTTTCCCTGCAAAATAAAGCGAAACAAAAACACTAAAAAAAGAGACTGCGATATGACATAATATATCATTTTTATTGTCTGTGTATTCAAGCAATATGACACAAGCCGATGTGACTGTAGACTGTACAACTGTCCAGTAAACAACAATATATTGAGTAACTTCAATTTCACACCCAGTATTGTTACTTTGTCTATTGTTGTCCACCAATGAAAATAGTTTGAAACCAATCCACAGCAGAACAAATTGTTACAAGTTTCTTATCAATACACAGTATCAGTGTTTTTTTTTTAACAAATTGGTTGAATTAATAATTTGATGACTCATTTATACAGACATCGATAACCAGAATGTTGGTAACCAAACAGTAGAGAATAACCACTTTCCATAGTATGGGGGGGGGGGGATACTACGGAAGTCAATGGCTACCATCAACTGTGCAGTTACCAACATTCTTCAAAATATCTTCTTTTGTGTTCAACAGAAGAAAGAAACTCTGTCACACTTTAGTTTGAGGAGCTATTCTCACTATTAACTAACTATTAACTATGATTTATTTTCCTCAATAAACTCCTAATTTGCTGCTTATTAAAAGGGGAAAGGGGAAGTGGTGTGTGGCCAAGTATGGTGACTCATACTCAGAATTTGTCCTCTGCATTTAACCCATCCAAGTGCATGCACACAGTAGTGAACACACACCCGGAGCAGTGGGCAGCCAATGCTGCGGCGCCCGGGGAGCAGTTGGGGATTCGGTGCCTTGCTCAAGGGTCTCACCTCAGTCGTGGTATTGAGGATGGAGAGAGTGCTGGTTATTCACTCCCCCCACCTACAATCCCTGCCGGACCTGAGACTCAAACCCACGACCTTCGGGTTATAAGTCTGACTCTCTATCCATTAGGCTACAACTGCCCTAAAATAGTTAGTTGTTAGGTTTTGGTATTGATTAAGGGATCCAAAATATGGTCATGCAGAATAAGGCATTAATATGTGTGTTAGAAGTACTAATAAACAGCCAATATGCTAGTAATATGCTAATTAATTAGTACTAGTTAACTAGTTAATAGTGAGAACTGGGGCCAGTTGCATAAAAGATTTAGTCTACTCTTAAAAGTTAGTCATCTAATTTTTTTTTTTTTTTTTCATTTAAGACTGGTCAAAATTTTTACAATTCGGTTACATAAAAACTCAGATTAGTCTAAGCTGAATCCGAAATATAAGACAAACTAGTTCTTAAGACACTGTCTTAACATAGGAGCTAAGTTTATGCAACTGGCCCCGGTCCTCCTGAGTAAATGATGACACAATTTTAACCTCTGGGTGAACTATCCCTTTAAGGCTAAAGGCCTGTTCACACCAAGGATATATAAATATATAACTAACTATAAAGATAACTATATAGTTCTAAAAATCGTTCTTAATATTAAAGAATAGCAGAGTCCACACCACAGCTATAACGATAAAGGCAGAGAAACAATATCGTTGGAATCACTTTCAGAATGATTTTTTTTCCAGCTGATGGATGATACAAACACTGAGACCTAATCAGTATCCATCCTGCTATAACGAACTCGAGAATTTAAAGCGTCAGAAGAATGTGCGCTTAGAATAAACAGATGCTTTAACCCTGTAAATTTTAACATATGAAATACTAGTCCGTTTTTTTAATGAACAGTTTATTGAACCTTTAGACAATATGTAAAACAAAAACTGCATACATGTTTTTTCCCTTATCATACAGTATGATAAGGAGCTTGTACTTGAGGAAAAAAATGCAGTATTTTAGAGGCCCAAACTGAACAAAAACATACAATTTGGTGCAGTTGCTAACTTTCTAGCCATCTTGAAATATTGCTTAAAAAATATAAAATAAAAAATATCATGACCTGAAGGTGGACCTTTTAAGGCCTTTTACTTGCTAAAAAAAAGTAGAGACTATCAATCAGATGACAGAAGGCATGTAGCATATTGTGTAAAATAGATTTTTCAGCAATGTTTTTATTATGTCACTAATTTAGAGACCTTAGAAATTTGTTTTTAAATATGATACAGTAGACCTTATAGGGTTAAAATTGGACTTGATGAATCAATATTTCAGTGTAAAAATTTACACACACAGGTTTTACTCACAAATGCATGTACACACTGTTAGTGAATGAGACCCATTATTTATCCTCTATAAGGAACTTCCCGTAATGTAAGTGCTGTGAGGTCTTGGCAGAAAGGCCAGACGCCTACAGATGTCCTTAATATGCACTAAGAAACTGGAGCCAGATGTGTTTGGAGATGCTCTTACCAGGAGGTAATGGCTTTAAGTAAGACTATACTTTAGGATAATAAAGTTCCTAAAACACATTTCCTGAAATCCATAGCACATTATAGAACAACTATAGATGCAATATCAAATATTCACATTTAATTGTACAAACCTAAATATTTTAAGACATAATCAAACACTCTATTCCAAACTAGGTTACCTGGATTGTTATTCAAACTTTCAAGTGACTCACAAAACCACTATGTTCACGTTAGTTCTCGTATCTTGTTGACTATTAATTATTCTTAAAAATGGCACAAAATTTCTTACGATAATATATACTGAAGAACTTCTACCCGACTGTGGTTTGCATATTCAATAGCATTGACATTGACTATATTTACTTTTTTATATTTACATTTAAAAAGTGTTTGTGCTGTTTTTTCTTTCATATAAATTGCACATATTTGGTATCTAAATCAAAGATATTCATTAAGTGTTCAAAAATGTTTTGGGGGCCACTGTATATGTGGAAAGTGATGTCTCCGACAAGGTCATGAAACTTTTTTTTTTTTTTTCAAACTCTTTGTGTGGCTTATTTTCCCCTCTAAATCTGCAAAAACTAGCACTGTCCTTCACTGCAAGAGTCTCTGAACTTTTCTTTAAAAACAAATTGTGAAGAGCAGAAGAAAAATGCATTACCATAATGCATCAATAGCACTTTCCTCAAAGGCTCATTTAGTGCTCGTCTCATTAAATGCTCTGGGCTTCTCTGGAAATTGAAACAGGGCCATTCTTTCTCACAGTAGGTTGTCATTTGGAGGTTATCCCAGTTATCCCTCTGACATACATTGAATCGGCTGTGTGATGCCAGGCGGTCGAGGGGCGTCCGGGAGGGTTAACGGCCCCGCAGTGACACCTGAGACGTCAGTCTTTTAGTGGTACATACTTGGCTCTCCTCCAGCTGGATGTCTCTCCATTCTCCTAAAACAAATCAATCCACGGGCCCACTGCAGATAACAGAGTGCTCCATTACACACACTTTCCAGCTCATAGATCAAGGTATGAATTACTGCTCTGAATACATCACATATTATTAAGAATTGGTACTTTTTCTGTTATGTATGACAATAAACTTCATTGGCTTCTTATATGCCTCACTGCTTTAAGTGAAATACTCATTTTCTTTTTATTGTGAAATAAGTGTGTTGCTCTGTGATAATTTGTATATGACTGGTAAAATTGCCACGCTGTCTTTTTCTTCTCACATAATAATAAAAAAGAATCTGGTATTAGTATTTCACATCTTTTTTCTTTTTTTCATTTATTTGGTGTGTACATGTGACAAAACACAACTTTTAATAAAAAACACATTCAGTGCCTTATTAGAAATACTAAACCACAGCTTAATAATGTACTGTATGTCATCTTAACTATGTAAATATGACAATTATTGTAATTTAAATCAAGTCACACATCAAATTACATGTCTAAACGCTAAGGTAAACATCAAATTTTTCATTCTTTGTTTGCTTGCAGGCGATCCTTATGAAAATTAACCATGGTTATACTACAAATAAAACCAACCAACATGATTCCTATAGTTAAACCATGGTAACCACAAATTAGCCATGGTTTTGCTACACTAACCATAGTTTAACCAAGGTATTTGTAGTTCTTGTACAAATGGTCATCAATACGCCAAAAAACCATGGTTGCTACACTTTTACTATAATAAAACCATGGTTAATTTTCATAAGCGTTACCAGTTGCTAGGTAAAGCATACTAGCTTTTAGCATATCACTAGCCAATTAGCCTGCTAGCTTAGAAGACCGTTATCGGATAAGCTAGTATAGGTTGCTAAATGTAATCAAAACTATACTGTACCATATGGTTTCATTATTTTTTGAAAGAAGTAATACTTTTTTATCCAAGCAAGGGCATATTATTCATATAAAATACATAACTGGTTACAAGTGATTGTAAAGAGATTTTCAATGTTGCAAAAGATTCTATTTCAAACAAATGCTGTTCTTTTGAACTTTCCAATTATCACATTAAGCATCACAACTCTTTTCAACATGGATATGATAAGAAAGGTTTCTTGACCATCATATCAGCATATTTGAATGATTTCTGAAGGATCATGTGACTCTGAAGCCTGACTGCTGAAAATTCAACCATCACAGGAATTAATTACATTTTAAAATACATACAAAAAAACCCATTTATTTAAAATTATAACAGTATTTCATAAAATGACTGTTTTACTGTATTTTAGATTAAATATCTGCAGCCTTGGTGAGCATAAGAGACTTCTTTCAAAAAAGTTTAAAAATATTACTGACCACAGACATAGTCATAAAAAAACAACATATGGCATTACAAACAGCTAGTTCTTATGGTCTATTTGCAGTAATGACTGGTTGACTGTATGTATTCATTTATTTATTCATCCAACCATGGACACTGAAATCATTCTAGACTGGTTGTGAGCAAACACGTCTTCAAACGCCCTCTCAGAGCCACTTGTAAATAAAACTGTTTCATTTGCATTTCAAATGCAAGACCTACCTATGACATTCACGACATAATGTATTTATGTTGCAAAATAGCTCTGCATCAAAACAAATGTAAGCTTCTGTACTGTTGTCTACCTGACAGGCATTGTGATCAAGTGAACATAACTATAAATATATCATTCTTGCTTTTTAATTATGTTTCTTCTTCAGTTTCATCATGTCTTCATTCACACAGCTGCCATATCCATATGGAAACACATAAAGACGTTGCTTTGATCTGAAAACATATGTAAATGTGGTGGGTGCTACACGTACTGTATGTATATGTTTCAGAACGAGGCCAGCGATTGGTTTCAAGCACCGTGACTCTGAGCGATGTTTCACAGCCTTGCTTCTGACCCATTTTTCTACCCAGTTCACAAAAACTCTGTTTGCTGCTCGTTTCTCTCTCCTCCTCCTCCCCCCATCTCTGTTTCTATATCAGAATTCAATGAGCAAACTGATGTTCTTAAAGGCTCATTCACAAAAGACACTATTTACGAGCTTCTCGCTGTCTATCTTCAACTCCTTCGCCACTTTAATATTGTGTTCTCGAGGTAGAAAACTTATGGTCATCTTTGTGAGGGATTTGCATTTCAGTCCTATTTTTCTGATCTATTTTCCTCCCTCAAAGGCATGGTACTTTGATGTACCTCAAATCTCATTACTACAGGATCACTCAACTGCAGACAGCGATTTCCAGTGCTCTGCGGTGTGTTAGACGAGGTGATAAAGTGTGAAATCCCTGGCTTGTGCTGAATGAATAGAGAAGAGAACACAAGAAGCGGGATAGATACAGAGAAGCGAGCGGTTTAGGCTTAGTGCCATGCTGTGACATGTCCTCTGTCCAGGGTGTTGGGTTTACCGTGTTTAGCGGTAATTAGCATGCCGCAGCATGGCATGGCATTACCTCCTGCCATCCGCTAGCTAGCTAAGCCCTCAACAAACAGAACCTTGTACGATAAACAAAGTATCTTGTCTAGCCATGTGTGAAGATGGCAACGCACAACCACTGACAAGCACCTTTAGCTAAGAGCTAGACTGAGACGACACTGTGGGAACGCTTCAGGGAGCAAGCTAATGTAATTAGGGAACACTGGAGGCCATCCGAAGACTGTCATTGGAGCTTCCACAAATGGATAAACTACAGCTTCCTTACCAGAGAAAGTGCACAGACTTAATACAGGCCTTCGGCGAATGACGCTCTTATCCGGAGCGGTCACATAAGGGAAATGTCGCTGTAATGGCTTTTGAAACATTGATTTGGTGACATTCTCGCCACAGTTTGGAGGTTTCCATCAAAGCCTCAGGACTCTTTAGATATTATCATATGTTTTATATGAGGAATTGAACAAATTCATCATAGGTAATGCATTCTGAGATATGTAATATTCTTCCATGCTGGTTTAATATGATGAAATATCCATAACGGAGTGTCTATTTACACTAAGTGCAAATAGCCTGCTTTGTTGGCAGAAGCTACACTAACTCCACACACCAACGTGTGATTGGGCTATTCAACACTACAAAAGACAATTATCTAACAGCAACTCCAGTGGTGTAGGTGGTAAAGAGTGTGTTGTGGTCCTTTTGATGTGATGGACCCAAGTTCGAATCCTCCATCTGGCTAACTTTTTTTCTTCCTTTTCAAAGGAACACAGCCATATCACCCTGCAGCCCAAGACCAGTTGCCCACAGAAGCTAAGCAGGGTTGAGCCTGGTCAGTACCTGGATGGGAGACCTCCTGGGAAATCTAGGTTGCTGTTGGTAGAGGTGTTAGGGAGGCCAGCAGGGGGTGCTCACCCTGTAGTCTGTGTGGGTCCTAATGCCCCAGTATAGTGACGGGGACACTATACTGTCAAAAGAGCACCGTCTTTCGGATGAGACGTTAAACCGAGGTCCTGACTCTCTGTGGTCATTAAAAATCCCATGACACTCATCGTAAAGAGTAGGGGTGTAACCCCGGTGTCCTGGCCAAATTCCCTCCACTGGCCCTTGTCAATCATGGCCTCCTAATAATCCCCATCCACTTGATTGGCTCTATCTCTCTCTCCTCTCCACCTGTAGCTGGTGTGTGGTGAGCGCACTGGCGCCGTTGTCCTGTGGCTGCCGTCGCATCATCCAGGTGGATGCTGCACACTGGTGGTGGTTGAGGAGAGACCCCCCACATGATTGTAAAGCGCTTTGGGTGTACAACCATACACAATAAAGCGCTATATAAATGCATCATTCATTCATTCATTCAAATCTCATATCACTTCGGAAATGCATTTATTTTCAATAAAAATGAAGGAAATAATCGAAAAGTTGAAAATGAAGTATCTATATAAGCATATATATATATATATATATATATATATATATTAAGGTAGTATTCTATATATGTATATATAGAATCTATAGCTATTTGCACTTAATGTAAATAGAATATCACTAAGAAAATACTGCTATTTCCACTTGTAAATAGCATCTAGTTACTATTTACACTTAGTGCAAACAGCATCTATTGCTATTTGCACTTAAATTCTAAAAAGATTCTAACGCTATTTACACTTAGTGCAAATAGCTGCTGCCTACTCATAAATTGCATTCAAATGTTTTTATTTGTCTCTATATCTTTCTGTCTGTATATCTGTCAGGCGTATAAAACTTTCAAACAAAGCTTTATCTCACCAACCTTTAAAATCTATCTTGACAAACGTGCCTTTTCTAGTTAAAAAAATGATATTTATTATTCAAGTAATTTCTATTAATTTAAATTCTATAATTTGAATACTTCCTAAATTCAATTTCAAACTGCAGTTTTGGATCCCATGCATTACATGCAGTTTTATGGCTCCAGGAACTGAATACATTGAAAAAAAAAAACATTAAAAGTTTAGCCATTGGTAAAGTAATAGAGTCCAGCAACTATACAAAGAGTACTGTATAAAATTGTAAAATATTGTATTGCCTTATATATAAGCCTATATATAACAGTTACTTATTAAGAGAAAAGGTGATGTGCAAAAAAGTGCAAGAAAAAAAATATACAGTACATGTGCAAGAAAAAAAAAGACAAATGTATTTTTTCTTGCCTACATCGATTTTTTTCTTGCACATTTGTCTTTATTTTCTTGCACTATGTACATCTTTTATGCCAACAATGTGCATATGTGCAAAAAAAAAAAAAAAGTATGCAACTGCTTATATGTGAAATAAATACAAATGTATTGAAATTGCCAATGGTTCAAGGATAAAACTCCTTGAAAAACCTGGAAAAAAAAGCAAAACTTATGCGGCCCTTCAAGTGAAGATGACAACATCTGAAGTGGTATGGTCTCTGTGCAGTGTTCATATGTGTTTGTATTAAAGCATAGAAGTGACAGAATGGTTTGTAAATGCATCACTTTAAGTAAAAGCCTCTCCCATCATCCTCATGTTTATGTCTGTCTGTGCGATAAAAGACATTTGCTTATATACGAATGTGTAGTACTGATCTCAGAACATTTGAGAAGCTCCTCATGGACTGTACAAAATGGAAAAAGGTCTCACCTCTCATTTCAGACTTTCTCTAAAACGTTTATCTAGTTCTCTAACCCATACTTAAAGAAAACAAACATTTACTCTACCGCACTCTCCTCACCAAGAGTGCTGTGCTTTTAACAGCCAACACCCAGAGCTAAAACAAGCTGAGGGTCACCTGCTTATTCATGTTTTTTGAGATGACTGTCTCAATATCTTCACCCGGAATGTACAGTACTGTAGTAACAGGTGGATATATCCCTCCCTGTCAAGTAGTTGTCGGCATCTTGCATAAATCTGTTTCTACTCTCATCCATCTATAGATTTCCAATGTTTTTGCAATCAATTTCTGAGATACCATACTTTCTGAGGTTCCATACATTGGTCATAAGACTCACAATACACTGTAAAAAGTCATTCAAATCAATTAATCATTCTGATTTATTGATAGAATGAGGAGTTTATTGAGAGTATGGTTATTTATTTCTTGTATTGGGATTGTCTGTCCATTAGCACTAGTCAAATACTGAGCAGAAGCTCTATGACATCATAGAAGTCAGGAATTCCAATACAGTACTGCTTTGCAGGACAAACTAGAATTGTGGTGTGAAGAAAATAGCAAGGGCCAGTTTTACTAAGCAGGGCAAATTAGCACGAGAGCACAATTCCAAAACAGAGCTGATGGGTGTGGAATTTTCTGCGGGTGATTTACTAACAACTGCGCAAATTGAAGAACACAGATGCAACATCTCATTTACATATCGACCAACACAATATACCAAGCGCAGCAAAAATTAGCGTAGTCGCAAGTAAAGAATAAAGAAATAAAGAAGCCACAGTACACTGAAAAGAACTGGAGGCCAAAAAATGAAGGGTTGCAGCAAGAAGTTTTGATAGACCTGCTATAGCGTGACACCTAGTTGAGGGTTCCAAGTCATCTTTTATTTCCTAAAGCAAATTAAATATTACATGGTCTAGCAAACTATATGTTCAGATAATGTGTTCTTCTGGCATTCCAAATAAATTAATACATGTGGAAAAAATCCTCTCCCTTCTACCACGCGCTCTCTGATCTCTGCTGTGCCTCTCCTAGCAACAATAACTGCAGCCATTTCAAGCGCAAAACAGTTTAAGACGTTTTTTGGGGTGTTAAATAATGGTGCAAATACCAGTAATTTGACAAGCGCAAACGTTAGTAAATCTCGTTGTTTGATTCATTTGAATACTCTCCTCCCATAAATTTTGCGTCTGAAAGGGAAACTCCTACAAATGCATATTCAACACATTCAGGCGCAAAAATAACTGTGTCCAAGCCTTTTCAGTGCTAATTCGTCACTGCGTGTCTTTAGTAAAACCTGACAGTACTATTTTAACACCAAAAGACGGTCTGTGCTGCTAGCTTTTAGTAAAACTGGCCCTAAATGTGATTGGTGTTTTGAACAGCTCTGTCAGTTTTCAATATTGAATTCAAAAAATAGATCATAAAATCGTGAAGAATGATGCTCCATCACAGGAAGAATCTTGTGATGAGTCCTATAAGCACTCTAAAAGAGCTTTACTGCGCCAGAGCCTCTTAGTGAGCACCAAATGCTACTTCAAGCTTGGGACAAATGCCACTAAACCGGGCGTCTCTGAAAGACCATGGGACTTGGACAGTGAGAAGTGATGCAAGAGGAGCTCTAGCCATGGACCCCAAAAATCATCTGAATGCAAGACAAAGAAGCAGTCTTTTCTCTTCGTTCTGCTATAATTGATTGCCAGACGATGCTGAAGGGAAAGAAGGACCATAAAGTGAATAAACATCCTGCAGTCAAGAACCATGCAGTCGAGTCATATGTGACTAAAGCTAATTAATCTTTCAGGTGTCAATGGTCATCCCCTTCAGGCATGATGACCCCATGAAGGAACGTACTTTGATGGCACTCTCTGGAGTAACCCTTTCTGTGGAAGATTCCAGTTCTGAAGATCCACCCAAGGAGTTCAGGAGAGATTACATTGGTAAAGTGCCAATGCTCGCACCCCTCTGGCAACAAAAAACCATAGAAGACATGAAGAGAAGAGCTCAGAGGGAACGACAAGAGGCTGCTCGAGTCATTAATATGTGAATGAACTGCAGTGTGGTGGGCTACAAAGCAAACAGCCAAGTGCTCCAAATTCACAAACAACTAGACAGAATGTGCCACTTCTAGCTCATCTAGGTTATAGAAAAAAACTGTAAACGCTCAAGAGAAAAGTTATCGTGCAATAAATAACTAAATTTTTTTATTTATTTTTTTTTATTTTAATTCTTTATTTTAAGGTCCAATTCTCACTATTAACAAACCATTAATTATGACTTTTGCCTCTACTACTAATTTGCTGCTTATTAATAGTTAGGTTTAGGTATTGGGTAGGATTAGGGATGTTGAATATGGTCATGCAGAATATGTTCTTAATAAACAGCCAATACAGTATGTTAATAATAGGCATGCTAATAGTTAATAGTGAAAATTGGTTCCTATATTAAAGCGTTACCATATTTTTTCTTGCCTACATCAATTTTTCTTGCACATTTGTCTATATTCTCTTGAACCTATGTATATTGTTATGCCAAAAATGTGCATGTGTGCAAAAAACTAGGTTTTTAAAATGTGCAATGCTGCATTAGAAGGGGCCTTCAAATAACATGAATATTCTTTTATACACATATACATTTCAAAGTAATATATACTGTAAAACATATAAAGTTGTAAAGAAAACAAACATTATTGGAGTATGTTTTACAATGTGAAATTTTAAAATAGAAAAAAAGTATATAGTATTTTCTTGTAAAACATGGTAACATTTTACAGTAAGGTTCCACTTAGTTAACATGAATGAAAAATACTTCTAAAGTCAAGTCAAGTCAAGTCACCTTTATTTATATAGCGCTTTTAACAATATAAAGCATCAAAAGTTGAAGCCGTTAATATTATTTAATGGACATTAAGAATAACAGTTGCATTTTTTTAACTAATGTCAACAAAGGTTATTAAAAACTGTAACAAACATCTTAACATCTTAACCAACGTAAACTAATGGAACCTTATTGTAGTGTTACCTAAAATGTACTCCATTAATCTTTGTTTTTACACATTTTTTACAGTGCATTCACTTTCACCTAACAAATAGCAAGAAGGAAAAGAGTAAAAAGAATAGGGAATAAGAGAAATGATGGAATATGGGGAAAAAAGAAGAAAAAGGACAGAGCAGAGAAAGAGAATGGTAAATGAAGATAGAAATGAGGACTAGGGAAATAGAGGGAATAAAGAAAAAGTTTAGATCTAGAAGAAGGAAAAAGAGAATCAGAAATTAAGACGCAGAAAGTGGGTACGAGGAAAAAAATGAAAGAAAAAGTCAAACTTAAGAAGAAATAACAGAAAGGGAGGAAGGTGGAGGGAGGAAAAGGAAGAGGGCACGTGCTGATGTTGCTCATGTCTGTAGATGAGCACAGACACCCGAGGGAGGCGATGTCAGTGTGGAGGCTAGAGATTCAAGGAACTGTCACACATAAAAGAGAGAGACGAGTGTGGGAGATTGATCCTGCCTCCTATTGGGCGGCCTGTCACGCCAATGTCAAAATAACCACTGTATTCACAAAACACCAATTACTGTAACAATAACAATGTACCAAAATGCATCAGTAACAGTGATATGCTGGTAGCATACTGCCTGACAGCTGTATTCAAAATATATGGATGGAAATGTTCACATAGTACTGTAACCTCAGCAAAACAGACATTCGCCGGGCCACTCCACAAAATACACTGGTGTGACGAGGGAGACACTAAAGATAATAATCTGTTTTTGTTCTCTCCATCAAAAGAAGCTGAAAGAGGCTGTTGTCCTGTATAAAGAGTGAAACATTATTTACTATATACAGTGCCCTCCACTAATATTGGCACCCTTGGTAAATCTGAGCAAAGGTGGCTGTGAAAATAAATCTGCATTGTTTATCCTTTTGATCTTTCATTCAAAAAATTCACAAAATTCTAACCTATCATTGAAGTAAAACAATTGAAAGTGCAGAGAAAATCTCATGATAAAATAAATGTTTTTCTCCAATGCGTGTTGGCCACAATTATTGGCACCCCTGGAAATTCTTATTAGTAAAATATCTCTGAAGTATATTCCCATTCATATTTACATTTTTTTTTAGGATACCAGGGTGACTAGGAGCATGAAATTGTCCAGCTGTGACTTCCTGTTCCAAAGGATCTTAAATATAAAGAAAACTAAGGCCAAATTCCCTTAATCAACCTTCACAAGGAGTAAAACCAGACAATAAAGTTCTGATATGCAGAACAAGACTGTTGAGCTTCACAAAATAGAAAGTTGCTGTAAGACAAAAGCTAAAGCATTGAAAATCCTCATTTCCACCATCAGAGTTATAATTAAGAAGTTCCAATCAACTAAAGATGTTACAAATCTGCCTGGAAGAAGACGTGTCTATATCGTCCTAATGCACAGTGAGGAGGAGAGTTTGAGTGGCCAAACACTCTCCAAGGATCACAGCTGGAGAATTGCAGAGATTAGTTGAGTCTTGGAGTCAGAAAGCCTAAAAATATATATATCAAACAGCCCCTACATCAGCACATATTGTTCAGGAGGGTTTCAAGAAAAATTCTCCTCGCTCATCCAAAAACAAAATCCAGCATATTCAGTTGTCAGACACGACTGGAACTTCAAATGACACTGGCTTCTATGGTCAGATGAAACTAAAAGAAAGAGCTTTTTGGCAGCAAACCCACTAGATCAAACAGGGATAAAAATTACCCCATGCCCACGGTTAAATATACTGCTGGATCTTTAATGTTGGTGGTCTGTTTTTCTGCCGGAGGTCCTGGACATCTTGTTCAGATGCATGGGATCATGCATTCTCTCAAATACCAACAGATAAAAAATCTAAAGCTGACTGCCTCTGTTAGAAATCTTATAATGGGCTGTGGTTGGATCTTCCATCAGGACAATAATCCAAAACAAACATCAAAATCAACACAAAAATGGGTCACTGAGCACAAAATGAAGCTTTTGCCATGGCCTTCCCAGTCCTCTGACCTGAACCCTATAGAAAATGAGTGAGGTGAACTAAAGAGAAGAATCACCAACATGGAGCTGTGAATCTGAAGGATCTGGAGAGATTCTGCATGAAGGAATGGTCTCTGATCTCTTATCAGGTGTTCTCCAAACTCTTCAGGCATTACAGGAGAAAACTCAGGGCTGCTATCTTGGGAAAAGGACATTGCAATAATTGGGTGCCAATAATTGTGGCCAATATGAACTAGAGAAAGCATTTATTTCACAATGAGATTTCCCCCCACTTTCAGTTGTTTTACTTCAATGATAGGTTAGAATTTTGTGAATTTTTTGAATGAAAGATCAAAAGGATAAACAATGCAGATTTATTTTCACATCCACCTTTGCTCATATTTACCAAGAGTGCCAATATTAGTGGAGGGCGCTGTATTTCGATCCAGCTGTGCACCTGAGCCACAGGCAGTGAAAAATTATTCGCAAATTTCTCAATCCAAAGAACATTTTGAGGCATTAGAGTTATAGATGATTTGATGCATTGGCATGCTATTTTAATTAAATGTGTATACACACACACACACATATACACACGTGGGACCCGAGGGTACGTGCAGGAACAAGGAGGAAGATCAATAGGGAAGGAGTGATAATGAGGTCTTAGTCAGAGTACTGCAGGCGATGGTCTTAATCATGTATTTCAGTGAAGCCTTTGTAATGTGAATTCAACTCTTTTACAAGAATGTCTCCCTTAGGCAGTGTGGTGAAGAGGAAAAAATAAAGGAAATCCACAAACACGCACACTCTGTGCTATAGTTTAAATTACATTCACACATTTAGCCACACTTCAAGGTACAGAGACTTCAAGGTACACAAGTAGTTTAAGCATTCCCTGTAAGGTAAAATAATGGTAACAGAACTCCGATCTCTCAACCCAATGTTGCATGCAGAAAAGAATACATAAAATACCTAAAATCTTAAATATACGTATGTGACCATGGACCACAAAAGCAGTCTTAAGTAGCAGGGGTGGCAATAGCCAAAAATACATTGTATGGGTCAAAATAATCATTTTTTTCTTTTATGCCAAAAATCATTAGGATATTAAGTAAAGATCATGTTCCATCAATATATTTTTAAAATTTCCCACCGTAAATATATCAAAACTTAATTTTTGATTAGTAATATGCATTGCTAAGAACTTCATTTGGACAACTTTAAAGGCGATTTTCTGAATATTTAAAAAAATTTTGCACCCTTAGATTCCAGATTTTTAAATGGTTATATCTCAGCAAAATATTGTCCTATCCTAATAAATCATAAATCAATGGAAAGCGTATATATGGGCAGTTGTGGCCTAATGGATAGAGAGTTGGACTTGTAACCTGAAGGTCACGGTTTTGAGTCTCAGGTCCGGCAGGGATTGTAGGTGGGGGGAGTGAATAACCAGCACTCTCTCCACCCTCCATACCACGACTGAGGTGAGACCCTTGAGCAAGGCACCGAACCCCCAACTGCTCCCCGGGTGCTGCAGCATTGGCTGCCCACTGCTCCGGGTGTATGTTCACTACTGTGTGCATGCACTTGGATGGGTTAAATGCAGAGGACAAATTCTGAGTATGGGTCACTATACTTGGCCACACACCACTTCCCCCTTATATTCAGCTTTCAGATGATGTATAAATCTGAGTTTAAAAAATTGACCCTTATGACTGGTTTTGTGGTCCAGGGTCACATATATGAATCAGTTATTTTTTGCATCTGAATTGATTATTGTTTCTAAAGGCCAATTCACACTGCACTGACAGATACAGACAATGCCAACAGCCACTTCTCTGATGTTCAAAGATCCGACGAATGCCAATTCAACATGTTCAATCGGTGGAAATAAGCGCCAATCAATGGGAATAGATGCCAATGGGCCGAATGTGTCTGTTGTTTTTTGTCTGCATCTGTCAGTGCAGTGAAAATTGGCCTTGACAGGTTTCCTGAACACTAAAAAATCTTCTTAGTCAACTTCAGATGTATGATAAGGATACAGTCAAGGAGAATCACACCAGGATGGAACACAGAATCAGTAGTTGGCATCCAAGATGTTGTTAAAAATGAGATGTGCAAAATGTGCAAATAAAGGTGTTTAGAGCAGGAACTAAATCTGCTTAACATTAAGAAACATTGAGTTTTACTACACTAAAACAATGCAAACAATAACCTTGTTCACTTTGCTACAAACACAATCTTTCCAATAACTCTATATTCTGCTTCGGCAGACTTAAATAGATGAAAATTAACATTCTGTCATCATTTATTCACCCTCTATTTGTTCATCTGCTTGGATACCAAGATTCTTGTAAATATCTCATACATGTTTTGAACAGCTAAGGAAATGAGTAAATGATGAGAAATGACCCCCTTTTATAAATACATATATTGATGATTAGATTAAGATGAATAAATAAGCAAAACATACATTTACAAAACATACACGCACATATAAATTTCAAGAAATAAAAAAAACAAAACCTTGATACGTATGAGTTTAGACAGATTTGATGTGGTCACAAAGAAAAGAAAAAACATAATTAACTGATATTAAAATGATTAACAATAAAAACAATAAAAATGTTATTCTGCTGCAGATTAAGTGTTATATACAAGCTCCAATATATTATACATGATTTAGCTCCAGTATTAATATAGTAAACTGTTGTTGTTTATGGTTGCCAAACAATGTAATCTTAACTTTCCAAACATCATTTACTAGAAAATAAATGTGGCAAGGATCAATATGTTTTCTTATACAGTTTTTCACAATTGCTAAGACAAATTTCTTGAAACCTTCACCCATTTTCTCACAACATTAATTCAAACTACATTGACAAAACCCCTGACATTTCTGGCAAAACCAAGCAATCAGCTCAAAACCATTTCATCTGTACTCAAAATCAAACAGTACTTTCAGATCATACAAACAGACAGTCAATACATAAACACTACAGATCATTCATTAGATATTACATTAAAAAATGGAAAACCCGGCATCCACAGCATATAGTTACAGAAAAAAATACTACATTGTATACAGAAATCAAATTTTGCAATTACAAAAAAATGATAGTAATCACAATCGTGAATAGATTATATATAATGCAAGTATAGTATTGTATTGAATACTGTATAGTATTGAATGTCTCTGTATTCAGCACTTGTAAAAATACGGTCAAAGAAAACTCTAAATGAAAAGCATGTTACAGTACAATCAAAAAATCAAAATCTCAGCCAATGTCAGACAGTGTTGTCTCTTGCTAGGCAAAGGAAAAAAACCCTCTGGTGTGCTAGATTCAGCCTTGACAGCACTCCACACCTTGCTATTTCTCATTCTCACTTTCTTCTTCCTCGTCCACCACCTCTTACACATTCTCTTCCTCCTCTCCTTCTCAGATTGTTTCTATTCATTGTTGGTATCAATATTTAGTGCACCTGTGCCACCTGGGCACTCTAAGCTGGCTTATATTTGTACAGTTGTACATTTAGTTTGAAAACATAAAAAATAGTGTGAAAAATTTTGAGCTGTTGTGTGTAAACAATGACAACTGTGTTGTAGTTGGGTTTAACTTTTGTTTTGCAACACAAGTGCATCACAGTGCAAAATGACTTTGTGTGAGCAAGAACGTGTTTCGAGTTTTGCAAAAACAAAAGCGCACGAGATTTGCAAGTGATATCTAACTGCCTGAACTTGTTTAAAGGGATAGATCACCCAAACATGAAAATTCTATCATTTATTACTCACCCTCATGTTGTTCCCAACACATAAGACCTTCGTTCATTTTTGGAACACAAATTATGATATTTTTGATGAAATTTGAGAGCTTTCTGAGAGCTTTCTGAGAGCTTTAGACAGCAAGGGTTCCTACCATGTTCAAGGTCAAGAAAGGTACAAAGAACATCAACAAAATAGCCCATGAGACATAGTGGTTTGACCGTAATTTCATGAAGCTACGAGAATACTTTTTGTGCGTAAAAAAACAAAAATAACTTCTTTATTCAACAATTCTTCTCCCCCGAGTCACCCTAGGCACCATTTTCTAGAGTACCACGACATTTGCGTGTGCTTTCCTGCACGTAAACAATTATTTTTGTTTTCTGACATACATAAAAATTATTTTTATAGCTTCATAAAAATTACGGTTGAACCACTGATGTCACATGGACTATTTTAAGGATGTTCTTGGTACCTTTCTGGGGCTTGATTGTGGTATAGGACCCTTGCTGTCTATGGAGGGTCAGAAAGCACTCGGATTTCATAAAAAATATTTTAATTTGTGTTCTGAAGATGAACGAAAGTTTTACTGGTTTGGAACAACATGAGGGTGTGTAACTGATGACAGAATTTTCATTTTTGGGTGAACTATCCCTTTAAGGTTTTGCAGAAAGAGTGATTTATTCGACAAATGGTTTTAGGCCTTTGAGAATTTGGTTCAGTGAATGGGGTTTAGTGTCTTATCAACTGTGAAAAACTGTACCACTAAGTACATTCAACACAGCGGGGCAATACATAAAATACGTCATGTGACTGTTTTATTTGAGATGATGTACTCGTCGTGTAACAAGGGCTCTCACAAAATGGTCTTTTTAGGATGGTGAGACATAAAAGATACTTGTGTCACATGAAAACCAAGATGAAAGAAAAGAAAACATGCAAGTTTCTCACAATATTGCAGTTCTCACGATTTTGTGCTTTGATACAGATATCAAAGAGTTTAAAAGAATCCATGTGCCTCTTCAAATGGGCACGCTGGGTACTGTGTGCATCATTCTCTTGCATGGCTGTGTCCCTACTGCCATCAATAACCACAATGTGATAAGATGTGCTAGTGATTGCTTATGCATGTCTCTCAGAGAGAGTTTATAGCAGATACCTGTGAGAGAAAGCTTGATGGAACTGTTGTTGTGTGGTGGGAAAAAAGATTAAATTGTGTTGTATGAGAGCATTGTTGCTTTAGATAACAGACACCATCCTTCACTCTCAGACTTTGATTCTTTGCTCAAACAAGCTGTGATCGCTTTTGGAATAAACAGATGTGAGCAAATCAATATCAGTATGGGGCTCTATGAGGGTCCATTTCTTTTCAAATGAACAATCTAACCTCTGAATGAACTGGTGTGTGAAACAAGTATGTGCAGACATAGAAACAACAATCTTTTCCAAACTATTTCTACATCAAAGTCTATTGTGCATACATGAGACTGTACACTTCATTTTTTTTTTACATTAAAGTTGCTCACACAGAATAATGGCGGGTAAACTGCATAGTGTGTGTGTGGTGAGCTTCTATTACATGACAGTTACATGAGATATTAGATGTGACATACATTTGCAGCATGTCACTTCTATGCCTTTTCCCTGCCAACACTACTTCAACTGAAACCCATAAAACAATTCAGCATGCAATAACTCATGTTAGCATACGTACACTAAGAAGACATCTTCCTTAACAATTAGAGAAGAATGTCCAGACAGGAGAGAGATGAGACATGAGGAGACGAGAGGTGATACAAAGTGAGAAGAGAAGAGAAGAGAAGAGAAGAGAAGAGAAGAGAAGAGAAGAGAAGAGAAGAGAAGATAGAAAGTGAAGATAGTGGCAGGTGCAGATGATAATGAATGAATGAATGAATGAATGAAGCATTTATACAGCGCTTTATTGTGTATTGCTATACACCCAAAGCGCTTTACAATCATGTGGGGGGTCTCTCCTCAACCACCACCAGTGTGGAGCATCCACTTGGATGATGCGACGGCAGCCACAGGACAACGGCGCCAGTGCGCTCACCAGCTACAGGTGGAGAGGAGAGAGAGTCATAGAGCCAA
>JAFVLL020010797.1:0-32685 GCA_021397915.2 Tor tambroides
GTTGGCCATATATAGCCAACCTATTGTATATGGAATGTAGGGACAGTGCCGTAGAAGAAAGAGAGTAGATGTCGCTCCACTTACCTTTGACACTGACTAATGACTTGACAGATCCATCAATGATAGTATCATGAATTACAAGGATTTGTGAACTGCCACCTGTGGTTTATATAGTCTTCGGGACTTGACCTTAAAGAACTTTGGTCTCACTTTTAGGTATTTCCCATCACTAAATCTAGATGATTTAGCTCCCATTGTGGACTTCAGATAAAGGCGTTTTATAGTTTAGGAATCGCTTTACATGGATTTTACTTGTTTTTACAAGGAAAATTCGACCAGGTTCTTTTATAATAAAACAAAATGAGAACATCATGCTCTATCAGAATCTCTCCCTCAGGTCTGTTCCATTTTTTATCTTCTCTTGAGTTGCCTGGGTTTGTGTTAGTGACTAGTTCCTTCAAGAGCTATAAAGTTGGAATTGTTGCCACTTGTGATTTCAATGCAATGGCAGAAATTTGCCCATGCAAATAAAGCCAGTCAGGATTATTCGTTCTCTGCTTGGAATACTACCAGATGCATAAGTGTTTGCACAGGTGGTCTGACTGCACTCGTACTAGAGGAATTCACATTTTGATGTGCAGCTCCATTTTGCAGACATGACAAAAAGCTGTAGAATTTATAACCTCATTTCCTACTCCAAAATAATTATTGGGTATTTTAAGACAGTTGGCAAAATTCAATATAGTATTATATGCTGTAGGAAGAAGCGCATGCTTTCCTCATTTCACGATACGTAAATTGCCCGTTAGAAATTAGGCAGAGCAGTTTACCCAACACCTGTTTTCAATTCACTTAACTGTGATGGTTTTGTGAACAAAAAAATCTGGATTCAGGCATTTTCTTCAATTAATTGATTTTTTCAGCATGAGTCAGACATGAGAAAGATTTGATTGGTTGGAGTCCAGCGCATGATTTAAAAAAAAATTACAAGCAAGTTAAGTTAATTATGAATTAACCACAATCTCCCATTGTTTGTATAATTGTCTGGACAGAATATCGCAATTGCTCTTAAAGCTAGACTTCCATATGGAAATCTCATCACGTCGCCTGCCAAACCCTCTCTTTAAAAAAAAAAAGAAAACTTGCATTCCTGTTATTGAGTGTCATGATGTATCAAATTCAATTGACTTTAGTTGGATTAAAATAATACACAGATGGAAAGATGAATGGTTTTATAGCGTTGTTCTCACAGGCATCACTGATCTGGGACTACAGGTCGGTAGGCTACATTTGTAACTCACTGAATAGACAGTTGAAATTGGGACAATCTGTTTTGATACTCTTCTTTTGGCTTAAATTTAAGAAATGCATTAACCGTCAGCTTGAAGAAACATAAAGCAAAGTGCAGTCTTTCTTCCAAAGAGGATGCTAATAAAATTAGTGTTGCTTTTTGAACGACATTTTATGTTCTTTAGCTTTGGACATGGTAACAAAACACTTCACAAGCATTAAGGTGTACCTCTTCTGCCCTCCTGTGTTCAGCGGGTGCAGATCCCGTGTGAGGGGTCATTCATCTGTCCCGCCTGGAGGTGGAGCTGTGCATCTTGTTTTAAAGAGGAAATCAAGACAACTTTACCATTAATGGAACCAAATATTTGGCAATGAAAATTCAGCAAGCCTAGTCAGTGGACAGCCTGCTTTTTTCATTGGATACTGGCAGTTTTCATTCCCACAGGTTCAAGAAACAACAGTAATTGCAGTGGATTTTTATTACAGTTGTGATTTGTCCCAAAGCGAGAAAGAGAGAGAACATTGCCAAGGGCGCTTGAAGATCTCTCATTATGTGAGTAATTTGTTTGTGACAATTTCTTTTTGTACAATCATCGATGTTTAGTCTTAATAACAGGGAACATGGATAAAAATAGAACAAAAAATCATTTAAAGATGGAAAAATACTCTGGGCCTGTTTGTAACAAGTTAATGTGCCTCTATATGCCTGTGTGTCATTATACACTTTCATTTAAATAATAGTCAAAATGCCTTTAATCTAAATTGTTCTCAGAGAGCATAGAATGAGTAGGTCATTTACTCATTGTTTCTCAGATTGTTTTTTAAAAACGATACTAGACAGATACACATGGAGGAAATTTTAATGCAACCCAAAACCTCAGATCTCCAAATTTTTACAGTGGGACACCTCTTCTGAATAAAAATAATATGGTTTTATATGTTATAAGTGCATAACAAAACGTCAACTTGATGTTGATTTACTAAATGTCTAAATATGATAAAGCTGATTCAGCTACTTTAATAGTTGTGTCAATTCACCTGTATTCACTCGATCATGTTTTCTTAATCGGAGTTTCTATTTGCACTGTGTAAAATAGTCTTGTTGACAAAAGTTATTTACACAAGCTCCATCCAAAATTGACTGGTTGAGCAAGACATACTTAAAGGTATAGTTCACCCAAAAATGAAAGTTTGCTGAAAATGCAACCTAAGGATCCACTGCAGTGAATGGTCCAAACAGCTGATAAAAACGTCACAATAATGCACAAGTAATCCACAATTGTGTCTTGTAAATTGAAAAGCTGTGTGTTTTTAATAAACAAATCCATCAAGACAATTTAATGTACTCCTCTATCCATAATATTGCTTTCTCCAGTGAAAAAATTTGTTTTGTCTAAATCAGGAGAGAGGTCAATACAAAGGTCAAGCACTGTTTACGAGTGTTAACAGTCTAAAACAATGTTGTTCGAAACAATGTTGGTGGATTTTTGATGTGAGAGGACAAGAGAGGATGGACTTTTTTTATTTATTTTTTTTACTGGAGGAAGTGTTATGGATTATGGACTGGTATTTTGTCCAGAAGCGACACTTTGAAGTCAAAAAGCATTAATGAGCAATTTCATAAAATCTGTTCCGTTGAAGAAACAAACTTGTCTACATCTTGGATGGCCTGAGGGTAAGTACATTTTTACCATTCCTTTAAGAAAGAAAACTTGTGTAAAAGCAGTGATGTGAGTGACTTCACCTTAGACAACCAACCCAAATCTACATTTTCCGATCCCATTCTTCTCCCTTTTCCCATAGCTTTTCAGCTCAGAGTATAAATTAACTAATGTTTAGCTATATGTGTGCTGTTACTTTGACATTAATTTGCAGTAGCAATTCCTCCTCCTGTTTTTCAGTGAGACTGCAGTAAATCGGATTTAAGATTTCAAGAAGATGATCTGAATTAATGTCAAAATTAATCAATATTATTTGCAGTATCAATAGGCCTGGTTTACAATATAATATAAATACATATAACTTGTACTTTAAATGTCTTACAGTATGATACATGATGTTAAAAAAAAACCTGGCTCGTTGGCCTGTGAGGCATCTCTCTGAAAGCTAACTGTTAAAAAAAATAAAGTTGAATGGCAAATAATAGGAGACAACTGTTAACTGTCCAGTCCCATTCTTCTCCCTTTTCCCATTGCTTATCAGATCAGAAAGAATTTACTTCAAATAAAAGTGAAGAAAATATTGGAAATTGTTCTTGCATAGTGTTTTACAATGTACAAGGTACATGTATTATCTGCCACTGCTTGCACCAAGTATAAATAGCAGCGACACCAAGTGCAAATAAATTAACTACTATTTACACTTAGTGCAAAGAAAATATTGCTATATTCACCTAGTGTAAATAGCACCTAACGCTAATGCAAATGTTTTTTAGTCTACTCGCTTAAAAACATTATCCTAGTGGGAAACATGAATGAAGAGTGAATGCCTAAAACGAGACAAATATATTGTACATTTTTATTGAATGAGAGAAATGTTACACAACAATTTCAGTAAAACATCTGTTTGACCTGCTAGACTTCCCATCTGAGATCATGGCAAAAATAGAAAGTCGTATCACATGCTGGCTAAGAGTGCTATACTAACAGTTTGAGTTGTCACAAAATGACTAGAAGGAAATCAGGTAGATCCCTTTTTGCTCAGTTACTATTACTGTTTCGTCACACATTTGTATTTCCTGCTGTGATTTAGATTTATGCAACGTTTAGCTAGACACACGTGCTGTGACTTCGACATTTATTTGCAATAGCACACACCATTTAGCAATTCCTCATCCTGTTTTCAGTGAAACTACAGAAAAACTGAGTTAAGAGTTCAAGAAGATAATCTGAATGAATGTAAACAAGTAAATTGAGGGAAATTAATCCACTATTTGCAGTATCAGTAGGCCTGGTTTACAATATAATATAAAGACACTTAACTTGTCCTTAATGTATGTATCATAAAATGCCTTGTATGATACATAAAGTTAGAAAAAGAAAAAGAAAAAAAAAACGGTGCGTCAACCCTCTATAATGTGAGTAAATCACTCTGATGCAACTAAATTTCTATGCTAAGCAACCAGATAGATAGACAGATAGGTAGGTAGGTAGGTAGGTAGATAAAAATTTAGTTGAATGGCAAATAATACGAAGGAACTGTTTTATTAAGATAAATGCCCCACCTTTCATAAAGGCTATTTCAAAAAATCTGTCTATTGTTTAACTTAATGTGTTTTCACATTCCACAGATAAGTATCAGTGAATACATGCTGCCTACTATTGATTCCAACAAAAAATACTCCTAGTCACTGAAACATGGATCAAATTAGTATCAGATGTGTTTCAGATATAGCTCTTAAAGAATCAGATACACTGCTGTTCAAAAGATTTTAATTATTTTTAAGAAATTAACACTTTTATTCAGCTATAAAGTCAGTAAAGACATTTACATTGTCACAAAATATTTCTATTTAAAATAACTTGTTATTTTGAACTTTCTAACAAAGAATCCTTAAAAAAAATATATCACCGTTTACACAATAATATTAAGCAACACAACTATTTTACAGCAAATCTGCATATTAGAATGATTTCTGAAGGATCATGAGACTTTAGTAATGGCTGCTGAAAATTCAGCTTTACTATCACAGGCAAGGGGTCCTATTATTCTCTTTTACAAAGTCTTGATTTTGTTTTGGGGGTGTACTAGAACATGCTCTTATCCTTGGTGGTTCGAACATCGCATTATTTTTCACATAATTTACATTATTACATACCTTTCTCCCCAGCCTGGCACAAAGGGCTCGATTAGTTCCAGGTTTGATGAAGGCCCGCCTTCCGAAAAACGAAATGTGTTGTGATTGGTTAGCTGTCCCAGTGAGTTGTGATTGGTGAACAGCTTAGACGGTGTTTCAGTATTGCCCCGCCCCTTGCCAAAGCCGCAAGTTCGTCAATATTGCCATATCAATTCAGACCTCGAGAATATTGAACAAGAGGATCGTGCAGAACCTTTGCACGCACGGATATTGCAAGACATATTAAAGTGGTAAGGTTATTGTTGTTGTTTTTTTTGGCTAAATCACGTTTTAGATAGGATGTCAACAACAGCTTAAAAATAACTGCATTTACTATGTACATATAGGCCTAAGTGCAACAGTAATATGTATTATGTTTATTGTTCTTTAATTCTAACATTATAACATGAATTGCAGTGAAACTGTTACACAGTTGAATTTATTTAAACCATAGTCACACAGAGTTACACTATTTGTAGCGGCATATATATGCAAATTCATTCTCTGCCAGCAGGAGCCGCTGTTGGAGTGGTAGAGATCGAGGTTCCCCGGTAATGCTGTATAAAAAGCAGCGCTCCTCTCACAAACGCTGCTTTAGTAGACATTACATGCAAGATGAAGTGAAAATGACATCCAAATTCGATTTCCTTCAGAAATACAGTGATATAAAAACACCCGCACCGGGTTTTGATTTTGAAACGTGCAGTGCTCAACCAAGCGTTCTCCCCACCCGCCAACCATTCGATTCTCCGTAGGCGGGATTTTTTATAATGAAATTCTAAAGGGCCGCTTTGTGATACACAAACACCGGAAAACAACGCTGTAGTACAAACCAGCCGTTCCTTGTAGTTCTTGAAAAAGGATTTTTTCAAAACGAAATATCTCCCTTTGGAGTTGACTTTGAGATTTGTAACTTTGTAGATCTTTTTATGCCCAAACATACACACTACACACTGATTAAAATTCAAAAAGTGAAAGCATAATAGGACCCCTTTAAAATTACATAGAATTAAATAAAAGAGTTAAAATGACTTTTTAAAATATATTAAGAATAGTAAAGAGTCATTGTGAATTGAAATAATATATCTTAATAAAGGTTTCTTACTGTATTTTGATCAAATCAGTGCTGACTTGGTGAGCATAAGAGACTTCTTAAAAAAATAAAATAAAATAAAATAAAAAATCTTTTTGGCTTCAAACCTTTGAACAGCACGTCTCTGGTTTGACACAGCTACGTCTCTCAAATGCACTTGTGAACAGACCTGCCAGTGGTCTGAACAACAAAGGTCCTTTTGTTTTTTTCCGACTCAGATGATTGGCAAGCTGTGATTTGCCACAAGTACTGAGTTAATCCATACTTGTGTGATCAGCTTTTTAAACTTTGTTTTAGTTATTCAGGAATAGCCTATGAAAAGTATCAACACTTTATATTGATCAGACCCGATGCATTTCTCATAACTTTGGAGCTTTATGGTTTTTAACAGCCAATCAGTGTGAAAGGGAAGCTAAATTTGTGACAGAACCCTGCTCAAACAACTTGGAAAGGACCAAACTGTATGTCAAAGGAATGCAGAGGGAATGAGAGGAAGCTTTATCACTCATTTGCATCAACGTTGCATGAATAGAGGTGGAGCAACGCATGCTGCCCAGCACTATAAAACCATCAGAGCTGCAGCTTTATGGACCTCTTTTCTTCTGTAACTGGCCTCCTATATGCCTGGAACACAACTGACTAAGGTACATCTGCTTCTTCTTTCTCTCTCACAATCTAATTTAGTATAATGGTATCTAAACATGCTTAATGTTAATTAAGTGTAATTAATTAAGTGTAATAAATACAAAATTAAATAATAAATAGTATCATTCTTCGTTTGAAGGGTGGCCCATTGAATGTCACGCATCTCTGCAGAATTTCTACTTCACAGTATCCCAGCGCTCAAAACACAAAGGTGAGATGTTTCCTGTTTTTGTCTTTTGAAAAGGAAAATCCGGTCCTGTTCACGCCACAGGAACGTAAACACCCCCTGCAAACAACATCAGTCCTGAGCCTGTTTTTAATCAGTACCGTCTGCAAACATTTACAGGAGCTGCAACTACTCATGGCAAATCCAGTCCGTGAAACTACAGAGCAGAAGAAGCAGCAGCCGCAGGGACCTGAGAGGCCAAATTCACCTCAGAAGTTTAAAGCAAAGCTCATGCAATGGGTCTCTTACATTGCTGGAGACATGCCAGCATTCGGTGAATGGATGAAAGGTACAAGTGTGAGCTAGATTAGACCTTATGGGGGAGAGCCACATTTAGAAAGAAGGAAAAACAAGAACATTAATTCAGCAGTGAATAGTTAGGAGAGTTTTTGCACATATGTTTTGAAGGTAATCATATTCAAGTAGGCAAAAGCCTTGTTCTGTAACCCAGCTAAACATTTCTGTTTCTTTTTCTACAAAGATGAGATATTTCAACACTTGCATAATTCGAAAACTGTTCTGGTACATGTAAACCAGTGGGAATGTGTTAGATGTGCTCATTTAGTGGATTTACTCACCACTTGTTTTAAGTCAATATACTGATACTTTGATTCCTGAAGTTGGATAATGAGTGATCCACACCCGACTGAAAAACAATTCGCTCTTACTAAAATGAGTATATGCAGTCTGTTGACATATAGTGTTTGTTTTTTTTATGACTTTCGTTAACTACAAAACACACACACGGATATGCAGATCAGTAGCAGTAACATTATTACACAATGTAAATACGGATTTGTATTCAAACCTCTATGGAGATTTTCTTTGTACCGACCATGTTCTCTCACATGTTTACCCTGTTCAGGGCAATTTATCCTTCTCCAGATTCTGGACTGGGTGCTGCGGGGAGCTGCTCAGGTGATGTTTGTGAACAACTCTCTCAGCGGACTGATCATCTTCGCTGGACTGATCCTGCAGAACCGATGGTGGGCACTCAATGGTTTTGTTGGCACTTTGTTTGCTACAATTTCTGCCCTCATCCTTGGTCAGAACAGGTATTTAGGTGGTGACCTATAGTGCATTTACATTTGATGCTCTAAATGTTTGAGCAAGGTTTCAGCGTTATTCTGTATTTCCCTCAGAGGTGCAATTGCAAACGGCCTGTACGGATATAATGGCATCTTGGTGGGTCTCCTGATGGCGGTTTTCTCGAATGCAGGAGATTGGTATTGGTGGCTGCTTCTTCCCAACATTTTCATGTCAATGGCATGGTGAGTTCACCTCTTGGTTCTTCTGTTCATTCATTGCTAATTTGGATTTGTATCAAAAAAGGAAATACATAAATGCTGAGATTTCCCCCCCCCCCCCCCCCCCGATTTTCAGTTTTGATGAGTCAATGCGGATTGACTCATCAAGGTTTGATATTTTGAACTGATTTTTGAACACATACTCTTTTCATTTGTCGCACATCTATCAATGAGCCACGTTTCTGCATGAGTTTGTAGTGTTTAGAACGGCTAGAGAGTCTGGTGGTGTGTGATCCTCAAGTCGTTTTGTGTTTGATGCCCAGTTTTTCTCTGTAACCATTTACAAAACAGCAAGACTATGACGACTCATGTTTTAAAATATGCTCAGATTTTATAATTAGTGTAATCTAGCCTTAAGGGAGGATTGAAATGTGAGGAATTTAGATTTTTAAAAACTGCGACACACTCGCATGGAATGTTCTATCAGTCAAGGACTGTCATACGATTGAGTTACTTGAGTTCACATGGAAAGGAATGTTCTGAAAAATATTAAACCGCCATTTTTATTTATTTTTTTCCTCACGGGGTTATGTATGGACAAAATGACTTGAAAATCTGATTGTATTTACATAAATATTAGTTAGTCATGCTGGTTGGCATTTTACAAAAGATACATTTCACAGTTCAGTGATGAACTTTTGCTAGTCTAGACCAGTGGTTTTCAACTGGTTTTGCTTTTTTACTTTAGACTTTTACTTTGGATAGTGGTGGTCCAACATAGAACCAAAATGGTTTATCAAACGAAAGTAAACACAAATGTCATTAAAAGCTTTTGCAATATGGATAGTTACTTAGTACTTTGCATAGTTTTGTGTCATGCAAATTAGCCATCCGCCTAGCAGGCATGAATCTGAACGGACACACTTTTCACATCTTATGTCAAGCATTTCCTGCTATTTCTAATAATCTATTGCTATTCATTTTGCAAACTCTACTTGATTTTATAGTTGCATTTTATTATCCAAATTAATTTTTTCCTATCAGTTATGAACCACTAATTTAGGCCCAGTGCTGAATTATATAATTCCAACAGTGTTGTTTTCTCCAGTCCCATAGTGTCCAGTGCCTTGGCTTCCATCAACAGTCGGTGGGACCTGCCCGTTTTCACACTGCCGTTTAACATACTAGTGTGTCTCCATATGGTGGCTACAGGCCACTACAATCACCACTTCCCTCAGGTTCTCTTCCAGCCACGCACATCCATGCATAACTTGACATGGTCTAAGCTGGATTATCCTAAGGTAAGAGCTAACAAGTGAAAATGAAGCCCAAAATCACAGATTTCAAAAAGGAAAGCTGTCCCAAACTACATCTTGATAAGCAGCCACTCCCCCAGAACAAGAGAAGGCGACTGTGCAACAGTTCCGTTTAGGAATCTTCTAGATGGATGTCACATGACACTGAAGAGAGCAGGTTTATTACGAAATACTGTAACTGACACTATGAAATTCAACGTAGCAAGAAATTTTACATTTTCAGCTCAAACTGAATGTCACCTAGTTTAAAGTCACAAAAGGAAAGTTAGATCTTATAAAAGTTTGTTATATTAAAGGAAATTATATCATATATCAGTTTTTTTTAAAAGACATCTCTTACCAAGGCTGCATTTATTTGATTTAATTAAAAAAAACAAACAGTAAAAACAGTGGTAACACTTCAGAATAGAGAATACATTCACTGTTAATTAAGAGTTCTCCCTCAATAAATTCGTAATTTGCTGCTTATAAATAGTTAGTAAGGTAGTTGTTAAGTTTAGGTATTGGGTAGGATTAAGGGATCTAAGATATGGTCATCCAGACTAAGGCATTAATATGTGGTTTATAAATACTAATAAACAGCCAGTATGCTAGTAATATGCATACTAATAAGCAACTAGTTAAGAGCAAGAATAGTTTCTAAAAATGATGTTACCAAAACAGTAAAATTGTGAAATATTATCACAATTTAAAAGAACTGTTCTCTATTTTAATACATTTTTAAAATTGTATTAAAAATCTACTCCTGTCGGCACCAATAGCCTCATGGTTAATGCATCGACACACAGAGCAACTGCGCTCACGGCGACCCAAATTCGATCCTGCTCCCCTCTCTCCACCCAATGCTTTCCGGTCATCACTCTACTGTCCTATCCAAATAAAAATGCATAAAAAGCCCAAAAAAATCTATTCCTGTGATGGAAAAGCTGAATTTTCAGCAGCATTTACTCCAGTTTTCAGTGTCACATGCGCCAGCAATCATTCCCAAATAGGACTGTTTTTTACTGTATTTTTCATCAAATGAATGCTATACGTTCAGAAACAAAAATCATAATTATTCCAAACCTTTGACCATTTTTTGTTTTGTTTTGTTTTGTTCACAGCTCTTCTGCTCAATCCCTGTGGGTATTGGGCAGGTTTATGGGTGTGACAATGCTTGGACAGGAGGGATATTCATGATCGCCTTGTTCATCTCCTCACCCATAACATTTGCACATGCAACTATTGGATCAGCAGTTGGTATGGTGTCAGGTAAGAGATCACAAGTGAATATTTGAATATTTAATAATTTATATCATCAGCATTAAGCCTTTTAAGAACTGATGATTAAGTCGCCTTTACTGTGACTTTCAGGTCTTGCTCTTGCTGCGCCGTTCCAGAACATCTACTTTGGCCTGTGGGGTTATAACTGTGTTTTGGCCTGCATTGCCATTGGTGGGATGTTCTACGCTCTCACATGGAAGACACATCTTCTGGCTGTGGCCTGTGGTAGGTTCATGCCAGCTATTTTCTCTCCTTCCTGATTATGTAATAACAATTTCCTTCATCATTACACAGTTATGGTCAAATCACTGAATCTTGTTTTCCCACAGCATTCTTCTGTGCATATCTCGGCTCGGCAATCGCAAATGTGATGTCTACTGTAGGTATCATAAACCCAAAACATGAAATATACAACAACGTGTGTGATTTTAAATGGTTTTTAACATTGTGTTTTAACAGTTTGGACTCCCAGCATGCACCTGGCCCTTCTGTCTCTCGGCCCTCACTTTCCTTTTGATCACTACAGAGATAAAAAACATTTATAAGCTGCCTCTTGCTAAAGTCACCTACCCTGAGAAAAACCTGATATACTTCTGGAAGATGAAGAAAGAGGAGAGGATCGACAAACAAAGGAAAAAACTGGAGAACGATATAGAATCACAGCAGAGGAAAGAGGAAATATTGGCTGCGATAGAAATGAAAGATCATGAGCATCTTGATGTTTGCAATGTGGACGTTCCGCAAGAGAAAACCACACAAAATAGACCAGATAGGAATGCAGAGGCAATTGAACTTAATTTAACTCAATTATAAATTTCCCTTAAATGGTTCACATGATGTTTATTTGCTGAAGAAAAATGCCACACAAAAATAGCTTTTTTCCACAAAAAAAAAAAAAGTGAAAAAAGTTATCCCTATTTATTAAAAAATAATAATATATAACTTTTTACACGAGACATGTTATATTCTGTAGAAATATATCAAAAACAGAAAGAATATATAAAAAATATATAAAAAACAGAAAGAACACACAAAATAGGAGGAAGGCAAAAGGATTTTGTTTCAATATGCAGCTGTCCTCACTTATTAGTAATATGTTAAGTTTCTAGTATGCGAGCCACAGTCACTTTTAGCGTCCAGGCAGGGAGGCAGATACAAGTATGTCAAATTAAAATGCCAAATACTTTTTGTTGTTGATGTTTTCCATCATGGCATTGTTATATGATGGTGCAGTTTACTTTTTATTTTGTAGATGTAACTAAATATAAATGAAAATGTTTTGTGTTGAACAGATAGCCTGCACTATTTCAATGTTTTCATTGTCTGTAGCAGCTTTGTGTCTAATTGTTTGACTTTTATAAACTCCAATAAATGTGTATTTTTTTTAACATAAAAGTTGTGTGTATTTTTTTGGAATATAAGCATTATCCCTAACTTTACTGTAGATTAATTGAAACAGAATAGGAATAATTAATCTAATTAGTAGTAGATTAATTGAATAGATGTAGGAACACTTCATAATAATGTTCGAGAGATATATAGGTAATGTGCATTCAAAGTTAGAAATGTCAGAAAACCTTGACTGATATAATTTCATATATTCAAACTTCAATATACATGAATAAGTGACCTGAAGTTGTCAGTGTTAACAAAGTTGTTCACATTACAGTTGTGTATATTGCACACAAAATACAATAGAAAATGTTTTCACGTACAGTACTTACATAATACATTATATATAGGATTCACAATCATTTTCTACAGTTCATTATAATTTCTTATGTACATTATTTAACATGTTCCTCTAACCAGCATGCCTGATTGTGTTACAAAATACAACTCTGATCACATTACTGCAGATAATAAAAAAGGTATTCAATTTAATAAGCTTTTTTTATTTATTTTTAAATGAGTCTTTCGAGTGTCCTTCAAAGTCCCCACCATAACCCACAGTAGCCTAGAGCTCATGTCCTGATGCTGAATTCCCGGTCTGCATACCGCACAGTCTATCATGTGATGTTGATTGTGTGGCGTCAACAGCAGCACCAGGAAGACCTATTAAAAGAGCTTTACTTCGTCAGATAACTGTACCCATTTGAAGATTAAAATCTCCTGCACGAACTACCAAAGATCTCAGATACGCTGAACTTATGTAACAAGGACACTAATTTGATCCTAAATAAGGTCATTGCATGGAACAGTGGTCATTTTCAAAATAACATAAAAGTTAAAATGAAAAAATATACTAGATCATGTGCATTAATACTTGCACATTTTTTAAAAACGCCTATACTTGAGGAAACACTGCCATTGATTGTCATCATGGTTGTCTTGGCATTATCTTTGCTTGACAGTTCTCACTTTTGTCATGTGATGAACAATGAGATAATATGTTCTGCATTCCTTCAGATTAATGTACACCCTAGAAATTTCCATGATCAAGATCGCTTTTTCCTAAACTGTAATTACGACTATATAAAATGATCTATCATTGTGAATTTTGCCACCTATGCTCATTAGAAATACATGAATGCATTTATTTCTGCAAAAACATTGCAGTTTACAGCTGAAATGAACACTAGTGGCAGTAAAACACCACCAACTTTTGTTCCTTTTAACAAATTAGGTCTGCAGGGGCAGATTATCAATTAACAGACTTTCACGCAATTCCTTCCACATTACTGTTACAACCTCAAAACATTTTTACCATAGTGCATGATTAGCAAACTAACAGTTTTCTAAAAATGTTGATGTTTGCATTACATAATCAGCCATGTGTATGGCTTTTCTGATACAGTAAACATGCTCGGTAGCACACCCAGTACAGCACAGTACTTGTGATGCGGACTTGTAGAAGCAGGCTATGTTCACACTTGGCGTCTTTTTTGAAGTTGCCAGCGTCTGTTTTACATTATAATCCTATGGAGTAAACCGTGTTTTCAAAAAAGTCCAGAGCGCTTTTTAAAACGCCACCGGCGGCGTCTTTTTCTGCAGCTCAGAGCGTCTATTCAAGTTGAAAAAAGTTTAACTTTTCGGAAAAAAAACCCGCCTTACGTCAAGCGCCTTTTTGACAGCTGACCAATGACAAGCGAGTGGCGAGTCGTTTCCATAACAATAAAAACAACAAGAAAAAGATAGCCGGTAGACAGATCGTACTAGTTTTGGAGCACAAGGAGTTGTATGAAACCGTGCATCATCCAACCGGAACTCCTGGACTAAATTGTTGAAAGCACCATACAGTTAGTTTCTTTCCCTGTATAATGTTGCGCTCCCACAAACATTGTTATGAACCGACATGCCCTCCCAGTTAATTTCAAAAGCCGCCATTTCTGCAGCACACAGCGCTAGGCTACCGTTGCAGCTGTTGTTATAGCAAAAAAAGATGCCCTCGGCTGCTGTTTGTATCCAAAACGCTGTCAGCTTTTTATTTTACTAAAAAAGCGCTCGTCAACTTTTTCTAGTCAAAAAAGACGCCAAGTGTGAACAGGCCCTAAAATGGCATGGTTGCTTCAGCAAATAGGTTTAGTGCGTGGTTTACATTACTTTCAGACAGCTTTACACCATTTTGACCAGCAGGCATCAATCGTATTGCATGGGTAAACTTTCCACACCTATGCGAAGTTCCCGATCGTGTGGATTTCTATTTAAATGACTGGATTTCATCCATGAAAATTTGCCAACCAACAGAAAATGTGACCAAAGCTTGAGTGCCTTTTTTAAAATAAAACATGGGTGTGATCAGATCACAGTGGGGTAAATGCAGGATGAGATATAGGACAGTTAAAAGATCCAGTGATACAGTGTCGTTTGAGGATGAGGATCAGATTGGTTGTCTGCTTTGTGTGCAGTTGTTAAAGGTCTATTGAGGCCAGGAGAGTAAGTCACTTGTGGTTTGCTAGCGGTTTTTAAAATCACCAAAAACCACAAATGGAGTGTCATCTTCAGGGGAAAGAGTACAGCTGGCTCATTAATGAAGTTGCCTAGTCGACCTTGTGGCCTGTATATAACTATAAAGTGAAATTTAGCAGTGTCTATAACAGTAATTACAGCCCTGTTAGGCAAGCAGAGTGGGAAAAGTTGAAATTACAGAAGAGGGCCACAGGAATTACAGAGATTTGACTGGCACTGCAAAAATGATCTAGTGTTTTTGTCTTGTTTCAGAGTGTAGGTGACCAAGGGATATGTTTTTCTTCTTGAATGGAATGAGGTTTGTGCCTGTTGAGATACATTAAACTCATGTTAAAAAGAAGAATATGAAGGAATGTTAGAAGAGAACTGCTGTATTCAGTGATTGATAACCAGCTATTAACAAGCAACCTGGTCTCACACAGCAACACCAACTTAAGGCCACAGCAAAATTAGTCCTAATATGCACAAATACATGGCTGTATTCTAGAAATAATGTCCCCGAAATTGCATACTTGTAAGCAACCTGAAAAGCAAACCCAAAGTCACTGATAAGCAAGCCTGCCAACCCCGCCTTGAGTGATAAATTGCTTCATGAATAATAGGTCAAACACTTGATTTTGGCATGCCAAACATTTTAGATACTCATCTGACCGACTTTATTTATACTCCATGATAACTACTTGTGCTCTACTTTAAGTTTTCAAATAACACTCACAAAACTTCCTACAAACACTAAAATCAAATCTGCATTCTGAAAGTTCTTTTACTGACCTAGTTGTTATTCATTTAATATATAAAGCATGATGGGTCCTGCAGCTACAAAAACAGGGTCACTATAAAAACAAATATTTTTACTGGAGCACTGTATATGCATTCATATTTTATTTTTTTCTATTAACAGTCCTTATTACCTTATTTCACATCATGATCTTTGCACCTAAATCTTTTCTTTGGGAAAAGAGAGAACAAGCTGCCAGAGAAAAGAGAACAGTGCCATCTACTGAATGTCTAGAAGGAAAACTTGTGGAATTTGTGCACAAAATGTTTTTATTTCTTTTTTTGTCTTGTATAAAGATGGGTCAGTAGTTTTCCATTGTTAAGCAACACCTTAAAAACCTAGAATCCAAAACCAACATAAGACAATTTCCCAACAACCTGTTCAAACAAATATATCACTTCAAGCCATGTAAAATACTGCAAGTTTTTCACAAGCAAGCATATTTTTCCTTTAAACTTTCTGCCAAGTTTAACAATTTAACTGGAGTTTGTGCCAAAAATAACTAGCATTTCTTAAAAGCAGCACAAAGAGGGGAAAAATCGTTACATAAACTTATTTTGTGAACCGCAGCCAATAACACAAAACACCTCATTAGGGACATGACAGAAATCAACAGGTTCCTAGGAATCCTCAATTATGACAGCTGTAACAAATTCCAGAAAACGGATTCAACAGAAAGATACACCTCATTGTGTTTAATTAACCATATCCAGATGAATTCAGGTAATTACAATCATAACGCTTGTTTAAACAGATCCATAGTAACAAACATAAATACATTCATCGATAACTGTAACGCTCCAACCTGACATTAGAAGTAGAACAATGCTGCCGTTGTCCTTATTCATTTCTATCACAAAAACATGAATAAAGCTTAAGATCAAACAAAACTACAACTGCTACATACAAAGTAATTACAATGTACCAGCTGTACTACAATGTACCAGTCATATTTGACATTTTATGAGGTCAAATCACTGGGCTAGAATCAAAAACCTGGAAGTAATTTAACATTTGCGCTATCATTTGAGACAGTGAGCAAAGATTCCCACACTCTGAACAAAACTAAACACTTTTGTATGGAGTTAAAATTATATTAAAAATACATGCATAAAAATGCACAAATATTCACACTCAGCAACGTCTCAAGATAATTTCTCAGTTTTTGTGCATTAAAGCAAAATTATGTGCATGTATTTGTTGACTGTATCACGAGTTTACAGGAAGCTGGTAAATGTGCACTTTGACGCATACATTTGTGCGAGGTTGTGACTCGTATTTTTTGACCAGCTAAAAGCATTTTGACATTTTCAAAAACAATTCCTGAATATCATGAAAATCTGAGAAACATATATGAGAAGGAAACATCACACACACAAACACAAAAACCTTCAATCCTTGAAGAGCACAAATCAGTAGCAACCAGTGAAAAATGTAACAACTCTCAATCAGTGATGTGACTTTAGAGCCCCTTTTTTGTCTTGTGGCAATTTGACAAAAGTTAACTAAAGCCTTGTACATGAAGACTTGCTAACAAATATTTCTACATGTCAAACCACATGGGTAAAACCACAGAGTTTTTCTCATTGCCTCTTATACATGTATAACAACAGAACTGTAAAATATTTCAGCTTCATCAGAATGTGCATAGCAAAACTCAAAATAAAATCCGCACCTAAATGTTTTAGAAATGCTAACATAATATTTCCAATGACAAACCTTTACCTATATGCAAAGCCTGCACAAGAAGCACATAATATACACACTTAACTCTAAATCTTGTGCAAAGGATGAAAGTTATGGAAAATTTCTAAGGCAAGAACATTTACACAGTGCTGGATTGAAGCATTGCAGACAACGCAGATGATTAAAAATTCACTTCCACATACATAAAACTTTTAAATCTAGAAGAAAGGGGGATTGTGATCACACTCATGTAGCATAATTTCAGAATTATTATTATTTTTCTTTTTTGGCAAATTGTGATAAGGGCATATTTAAGAGACACTGATGGGAGGTTTTGGTCTTTAGCCACCGCCATTAAGTAAAAGAGTGTAAATGAATCATGATATTTTAACAACAACCAGATTTGCCCTGAGCAAGCTGAATCTCTGAATAGTGCAAATAGTGCTTGAGGCCAGAGCCACACACATACTGAGTTGGGCCCCAAGTGAACCGCAAAAAGACAACGCATCAGCCTTCCCCGAGCAGCAACTAACACTAAAGTTATGACACAGGAAATCATATGCTGACTATACGGTTTCAATTCACTTGGAACTTGGAGAAAAGATAATACATATGCTTTACAATTAATATCCAGACTTGTTCATTTATATAAGCTAGCATTAAAGGCTAAATGTTCTCAGGCAGATATTCTGGCAAGCTTCTGGCTAGTTTGCAGCTCACTGGAGAACTCAGGAAAATTCCCTATAAGATGCCCTGAAAAGAAATGTTTTTTAAACAGCCCTTTACGTCCAAGTAAATCTGCCCTTCTGTCTTGAGTTTGGCCTAACGTTGTACATTTATGGCTCTGGCTGTTGTGACAGTAATATCGCTCACATCTGCATGTGCCCGGTGACGTCACCTGAGGGAGTGAGAGGCACGAGAGAGGAGCTGTCTCCTCCTCACACTATAACCAGCTCTGCAGCGTGTTCAAGTTATTCTCCATCCATCGCACGTTAAGCTTAATGGTCTCAATGGCCTCCTGCACAATCCTCATCTGAGAACCTTTCGTCCCCAGAGAAGTGAAGAAGTTCTGGGCCTGGACGAGAAAAATAATAATGTAGTATTAATACTTCAAGTAACATTTAACTTTTTCGTTTAACCAAAGGTATGGGGGATGAACAGACCTCCACGAGATGTGTTTTTGTGGAAAACTGACTGGTTGTGGACATGATGATGCTCTGAATGGCAAAGGATCCGACAGGAAATCTTGCATGAAAAAAATGGAAAAGAAACAACATTAAATTGCAGCCCTAAAAAAACGTGTTCAATACAAAACCCCATTGAAAAGGCTTACATGCAAATGATCAACCCTAAAACATTAGAAAATGCATAGATATTTATCAGCACTTTTCTGAGATGTCCTAACAAAATGACTAAATTACAGTACAAATGTGCATACTCAATGTGTTTGGGATCAATAAAGTTTATGTTTTTTGAAAGAAGTCTCTTATGATCACCAAATCTGCATTTATTTAATCAAAAATCCAATAAAAACAGTAATATTGTGAAATGTTATTACAATTCAAAATAATGGTTTTCTTTTTTTTTATACATTTTCAATGTAATTTATTCCTGCGATGGCAAAAGACTTCAGAGTCACAAGCTCCTTCAGAAATCCTTCTAAAATGATGATCTTCTGCTCAAGAAACATTTTTTATTCATGTTGAAAACCATTACACATTTTCAAGATTGTTTGATGAATAGAAAGTTCCAAAGAATAGCATTTTGAAACCTTTACTGTCGCTTTAGAACGTTTTAATGCATCCTTGAAAAATAAAATAAAAACTAAAGTATTAATTTCTTCCGCCAAAAAATGTTTTAAAACATTTAGGACCTTTCCCCACTAAATAAACACTCTTCAAGGCGTTTTCCTGACCTTATACCTTGTTGTCTTGTTATTATGTTATTATAGTTATTAGCGTATCAACATGACTTAAAAGTATAATGACATTTACATTAAATGTGTCAATTCAAAATGTTGCTAAAAAAATCCTTATTTCAGTAACCCTCCTCCTCCAGATTTTTTTTTTTCTTTTACTATAAGTTCACCACTCACTTTTGAGTGATTTTATCCCAGTTCTCCTTCACAAAATCCCAAGCGTAGAGGTAGCCAGCAAAGTTCTTGCAAATTGTTTTGATCACCAAAGGAAATTCTTGAGTTTGAATCTCACTCCCATCAAGACTTTTCTGTAGAATCCTAAAAGGGAAACCAAATTAAATTCAGGTATGCTTGTGCTGACGGCTCAAAAGATTTTCCCTCTGACAGAACATGTTGTTCAGCCTTACCATATAATTTTCCGTACATCCTGAGTGCTGGCCAAAGCTTCCAATGTCTTGCGCTTCTCTGGGTCATTGATGGAGTGTTTATACACGTTTAGAAGCTTACCCCATCCTTCATCTGTCTGAGCAGCAACTTTGAAGACTGTCCTCATGAGATCACTGGGAATCCTAAAACAATAAGGCATATATCACAAGATGTTCCTCTGTTCTCAAGAATTACTGCGGTGAGGAGTACAAAAGTCAAGAGCTTTAGACAACAGCTCTTTCCTTCTCCTTTTTACAAATCACAAGATTGAAAGAGAAATTATTCAGCCACCACACAAACTTACTGAGAAGTCTTGTTGGAAGTGAACCACTGATCAAACAGATGCTTGGCTTTTGCTGTGCAGTTATTTATGTTAAGAGAACATGCCATCTCCAGCAGGGCAGATCGAAGCGTCATCTTTGACACAGAAGTTTCCAGATCCCAAGACTGACTCTCCATTAAACTTCCAAAATGGTCCTCAATGTAACTCTGCAAAGATTGAATTCCAAGAAAACATTCAAACGAGTTTTTTTTTTTATAAGATGAAATAAAGAGAGCCGTTTGACTACAACAGCCACACAAGATGTTGCACTTACCGTCATTCTAGAGGCCAAGTTCAGCTCTGATCTTTTGTCCAGCAACCTGTAGATCTGACCAAGCTGGAAGAGAGCTTCGGTCAGAGGAGCCGTCTCTGTCTCATTTCTGATGTAATCCATTAGATTTAAGACTTGTGTGAAAGGCACCTTGCCTGATCTGGAAGAAAGTTGAAGTATATATTCGTTATTTTCACTCATTTACTAAAAAATGTACACTACTGTTCAAAACGCTGGGGTCAGTAAGACTTTTTTGTTTTGTTAAAAATTAACACTTTTTATTCAGCCAAGGATGCATTCATTTTTTTTTCTTTTGAACTTGCTATTCATTAAAGAATCCTGAAAAAAAAATTATCATGGTTTCCACAAAAAATATTAAGCAGCACAACAGCTTTCAACATTGATAATAGTAGAAAAATGTTATCTCGAATTTCTGAAGGACCATGTGATGTTAAAGACTAGAGTAACGGCTGCTGAAAATTCAGCCTGATATCACAGGAATAAATTAGTTATATTATATTAAAATATATTAAAATCGAAAACAGTTATTTTAAAATGCAATAATATTTTACAGTATTACTATATTTTTTATCAAATAAATATAGCCGTGGTGAGCACAAGAAACTTGAAGATGAAAAGATGAAAAAAATCTTACTAACTGCAAACTTTTGAAGAAAAAAATATTAAAAAGGACAAATCATTTAATACAGAATATTGCATACTGGTTTTGATGGGCATTACAGTATTATCATATCAGAGATGTTCTTGAATATACACTACACCCACACCAATCAATTTTGGCGCAATCATTTCTGGTGATTTTTTTCAGTTGTTTATGACAAATATTTAAATCTATATTTAAATTATTATAAAAATATGAATCTATGTAAAACAAAGAGCAAAAGAGAATCATAACTGATAAAATGTTATTTCCAGTTTTTCCATGATTGTGACAATTCTGTACCTTCTCTTTTTAAAGTCATGTCTAATAACTTTAAAGCTTCTTTTAAATGCAGATCTACCTGGAGAGAGCAAAGATGTTATTGATGAGAGCTGCTCTGTCTTTACAGGTGAGGACATTCACATCCTCCTTCAAAGCACCAATCAAGTCCTTCCATCCCTCATCATCATAATGCACTATGTAGAAGCCATCACTCCTGCAGTTGAACTTCAACCACTTCACCTGATCTGGAAGCTTTAACGTGGCTGGAAAAGATTTAATGCAACAAGCAATACATTACTGAATATTTCCAGTAGTTAGAAACATCTGTCTATGCCAGTACACTCAGTGCTGAGCACAATACTCACCTGTTTTATCCTTGAGATGGAACACTTGCTTGCAGGAGCTACATTTGTCGGTCACATACGTCAGGGGAATATGCCACAAGCAGCTATGGGTAACACAAAAGTGGATCAATTAACATTCGACATCGAGAGAGGATGAGTTCACATGAAGCTTGTTTTTTTAATAGATCAATATTAGACTTTTTTCTCTGATCAATATAAAAGTCCCTTTTTAAAACATTCGCACCTTAAAACAAACAAGACTATTCTTTCCCATGACATACACCAGAGTGGGGTCGGTAAGATTTTATTTAAAAATGTTTTTGAAAGAAGTCTTTTATGCTCACCAAGGCTGCTTTTATTTGATCAAAAATACATTAAAAACAGTAATATTATGAAATTGTATTCGAATTTAAAATAATATTTTTCTATTTTCAATATTGTAAGATGTAATTTATTTCTGTGATGGCAAAGCTCAAGAAACATTTACTATTATCAGTGTACTATTAACAGTTGCTGATACAAATACTTCATCCAATTTACTCACCCTCAGGCCATCCAAGATGAATGTGACTCTTTTTCTTCAGTAGAACACTAAAGATGATTTTTAGCCAAAACCATAGTCCTTGGTTACTCTTAAAATGCAAGTCAATGGCTACCAGCACTTGAGAGTCAGAAAAAGCATATACAGGCAACACAAAATTAATACCTGTGGCTCCTGACGATATATTGAGGTCTTATGAAGTGAAATGATTGGTCTGTGCAAGAAACTGAACATCATTTACAACATTATTACCTCAACATATCATCAGGAGCCACAGGTATTAATTTTGTCTTGTCTGTACATGCTTTTTTGACTTGCAAAGTGCCGGTAGCCACTGACTTGCATTTTATGAAACACCAAGGACCATGGTTTTAGTTAAAAATCTTTGGTAACACTTTACTTAAAGCCTTTATGTATAATGCATTATAAAGGATTATTAAGGGGTATAATTATTCATAATGTGTATTGTAATACATTATATCTTGTCGTAAATAATTTATAACCAAATCTAAAATGCATAGTAGAACAACGAATTGATAAGTGTTATAATGTATTAACTGTGGTAACAATTATTCATGAGATTGTACAATGCATTACAAGCCATAATTAATGCATTACAACTACTTTTATAATGCACTAAACATGAAGGCTTTAAGTAAAGTGTTACCAAATCTTCTCTACTGAAGAAAAACAAAACAAAAGTCATCTACATTTTGATGGCCTGAATCTCTTTTATATTTTTGTGGAAACTGGAATACATTTTTTTAGGATTATTTGATGAATAGTAAGAAACACTTTTGATTAACGTCTAAAATTATTAGTAATACTAAAACAAAGCTTACTGAACCCAAACTTTGGATCACTAGTTTTAAAACAACTTTGACAGCCCACAGCCCATAATTCATTATGATACATTTTTAGATCAATGTTCACAGCTGCAGTAAAAGTCCTCTACCTGTCGTCCGTGCTGTTTTCAGCATTCAGAAGGAAATGTTCTTGTGTCAGTGTCACTTGAGTGCCATTTCTCTTCACTGTGACCAGAGGAAAGCCCTTATGAACAGTCCAGGTGTTCATCATCTCAGATACACTTAAGTTTTGTTTGCTCACCTATGGAGAACATAGATGTTAGCGTACACTAATAAAACATGGCTCAGATGTCAGCTCAGTTGCTTCATCATTATATAAAAGTGCATTACATTTTTTTATCACACTTTTGCTCTCGTAAATAATGAAATGCAATCATAATGCAGGCACCATAAGTTCGTCTTGCTTAGAGAAGGTCTGACCTGGGAAAGACTGTTCCATAAGTCTTCACTTTCTGTGTTTGATAGGTTATACTTTTGTAAGTACTCAATCACTCCTTTTCGAAACTCCCCATCTGTGAGTGTTGCACTGAGCATCAGCAGTATCGAAGCCCCCTTGTGTGAAAAGGCAGACCAAGAAACATGTTTAAGTTCTGAGAATAGCTATACAATCAATTACACTAAATGAAAAATGGTTACATTACACCACAGGAAAAGGGTTTATTAAAGCTTCTTTACAAGCAACAGGTAATTTATGACGTACCTTCTCATAAGACACAGAGTCAAACATCTCTTCCACCTGCTCAGGGGTGCTCACGACAGTAGACACTGGGTGGGACGAGTTCAATGCATCTTTGGCCAGCGCTTTAAAGCGAACATTTAAGAATTCAGTGTCCTGGAAATGAAAGACACAAGATCAAATGTGACCCTGGACCACAAAACCAGTCTTAAGTCGCTGGGGTATATTTGTAGCAATAGCCAAAAATACATTGCATGGATCAAAATTATTGATTTTTCTTTTATGCCAAAAATCATTAGGATATTAAGTAAAGATCATGTTCCATGAAGATATTTAGTAAATTTCTTACCGTAAATATATAAAAACTTCATTTTTGATTAGTAATATGCATTGCTAAAACTTCATTTGGACAATTTTAAAGGCAATTTTCTCAATATTTTGATTATTTTGAACCTTCAGATTCCAGATATTCAAATAGTTGTATCTCAGCCAAATATTGTCCGATCCTAACAAACCATAAATCAATGGAAAGCTTATTTATTCAGCTTTCAGGTGATGTATAAATCTCAATTTCGAAAAATTGACACTTAAGACTGGTTTTGTGGTCCAGGGTCACAAATATAAACATTTTGAATGACACACACTCAAATAGGTGTTCAATTCCAGCTTTCTCAAAGTCGACTCCCACCGTAATGAAATCGACTTTTCATCTTCATTTACTTTACATCAAAACAGGGTCAGGTAAAAAATACAAGATTTTTTTCCCCCGACATGAAGCCTTAAAATTCAATGTATTAAAACAACACATTTCTAGCGTGGCTGTCCAAATTAGTCCAATTTAGAGATGAAGTTAACTTGAAATGATGAGTAACCTATCAACGTTATTACCTAGTTGTTGCTAATACCAAATGTTACAGAGGTAAAAGTCACGAGAAACAGCCTTGTTCGAATATTATTTCAGAAGAGAGAAAGTACTGTAACATATTATATGACGAATTCAACCAAGTTATAACAGTTGGATGATGGCACTAAATGCCCAAATGCCCAGGAGAGTTCTAGATAATAAAAATGATTAAAACAATACACGCAAAAATACTCTATGATTACTCAGAGTTGAGAACTCTTTTCATCGGCTTCATTTCAGGTTCTTTTCATTGTCATTAAAGTGAAATAACTGAACGTAAATATAGGAGCCTTAGAAAAATGATCATTTTAGAAGAAAATTTCAAACGGCACTAAGAGGCTTTTGCATCTGAACTCTTCTTTTCTTAATTTAGAATAAAACCTACTATATCAAGGCCCGGGAACACAGTTTCAATTGACATGTACTGCATGTAGGTTGCAAATCCTTCATTCAGCCAAAGATCATTCCACCATCGCATAGTGACCAGATTTCCAAACCACTGAACAGAAAAAGAACAATACATGACAATGAACACAGCATGACTGACTAGCCTTTTCAACTGAACTGGCATCGAAGACATTACATTTATTTTAGACTTATAATTTATGCTATCATAAGCTTTATGTCAATATCACTATTGTCATTCACTTCACTCAAGAATTTGGAGTAAAAGCTTAAAGGGAGAGTTCACTCAAAAATGAAAATTCTGTCATCATTTATTCACCCTCACGTTGTTCCAAACCTGTTTGAGTTGGACACAAAAGAGGATATTCTGAATTCAGATTTGTCATTTTTTTGGCGAACTATCCCTTTAAGAAAACAATTTGAAGTAGGTCAACAGTGTAATCAAAATTGGATGTAAATGATACTTAAATACACACACCCTTGTAAAGCAGCCAGCCACCAATTTCTATCATGTGTTGTTAATCATTTAAACGTGACTATTATTTCCCTGTCATGAGAATATTGCTTTATTTTAAAGTGAATTACCTGGTGAGCAAGTTCATGAGCAATGACAGAGGTCACCAGTTGCTTGTCTATAGAGGAGGAATTACTCCCTACTAGCAAAGTCGTCTCGCGAAATGTGATTAGTCCCCAGTTCTCCATGGCTCCGGCGAGGAAGTCAGGAATAGCCACTAAATCTATTGATTTGAAGGACATTTGTTCACGTCATGTTACAGAAATGAACAATTTTAGGTTTGTTATTTATAAAACAACATTAGCGTGTATGTCCAGCTCTTCTAGGAATCTAATAATCCCTGTTTGAAGAGTTTCTTTAAGGGAAGGCGTCTCACCCAGCTTGCTTAACGGGTAGTCGTTCTCAAAGAACGTATTGTAGAACTCCAACAGTTTGCAAGCTGTGTCCAGAGCATACTGCACTTGTTCCTTTTTGTCTGGAACAGCATACACAGACACCTGCACAACATTTAGGGGAAAAAAAAAACATAATGCAACATGTTTCCACAACATTTTAACACAAGACACTGATTTTAAGAAGAACACATACCGTAGTTTTAGAGATATTATTACTGACACTGATGAAATCAGCCACAATAAATGCAACTAGGTAAGTGCTCATTTTAACACTTTTCTCAAACTCATCTTCTTGAAGCCCATTTTTTAATTCTGTGGTTTTGACCTAGACAAAAAAAAAGGACAATAACATTACAAAACTTATATTATAACAATATATATATATATATATATAAGATATATATGACAATATATATAACTTTAATTATTAATTAAAAAATATCAAATAATAGTAAATAATATAAATAAATAATATAAGTAAATAATATAAAAGTAAATAATAATAAAACAGAGAAGCTGTGTATGTATATATGTATACACACACACGTGCGTGTGTATGTGTATGTTCTATACACACACTATTAAAAAAAAAAGCAATTAAAGATTTTATGTATCAGTCTCTCAGTTTTCTATTAGAAAGACTAAAATGAAATAAATGTTACAAAATATAATGACATAACTGAACAGCAATTAAAACATTTTACGTATTATCCTCATAATTTAAAGTGAAAATAAATAAAAAAACAGAAAAAGAAATGTGTAAGTAAATAAATATTTACAAAAATAACTACCTTGGGCATGTTTGAAAGGCTGATGTACTTGCTTTCTCTGGTCATCTTAATTGTAAAAGTTGATTTAAAAGCTGGCTCGTCAAAACAAGGAAAAGCCTTGCGGGCTGCCAAGGGCTCAAATTGAGTAGCAGCCAAAACTCTAGAAGAAGATGGAGTGAATTAAATGATGTGTCTGAGAGGAATAAAGACATAACTAAGTAGAAGTAACTGTCAATCAACACACTGAAGCCAAATAGTTAATTCAAACATATCTTAACTGTTCAGAAGGCTAAACAAAGGTTAATTGGGTTGCAAATACCTTTTTATACCCTTTGTGTCGACATATGAGCTGTTGTAGAAGCCATCATAGCTGCTGGAGAGGTTTGCTGTGTAGTTAATGTCCAAAACGTACTGTCCCTTCTTAAGATCTTTCGGAAATTTGATGGCGATTTGCTGCCAAGGTTTGTACTCCAGGAAGTGGACCGCTTTGCCTTCAAAAGTGGCCTTGATTATGTTCATATCAGAACTGTGAAGGACAATAATCTTCGTTTCATGCAAGACTTGCACTAAGATGGATACACTGCCTTGGAAGGTCATCAGTGTCAGGTTGGGATGGAGTGAAATATTGTAATGCACAGGATGCACACTGGGCGGTAACCTCAACTCGGCCCATGGGAAAACTTTACCGTTTGTGGAAATGGGATAGATGCTGTTCATGGTCGAATTGGTCTTCTGGCAGCCCGCTGTGGTGAAAGTGCAGCCTAGCAGGAAGTAGAAGACCATTGACACGGAGGCCACCAGAACCAGGACAACAACACCTACCACCATAGTCTTCGTCGAAGGCTTGGAGCACGATCCAGAATGCTGCTGTCTGGTGTAGGATGAGGCAACGCTGCGCTGGTTGGAACTGCGATTCATGAAGGACATTCCAAGAAGACGGGCAGACGATTCGTAATCTTCCTCGTCTTCATCCAGGTCGTTTTCTCCAAGGCCTCGGACTAACAGTCGCGAGCTGCGGGGTTCATAGACCACATCGTCTGAGTCAATAGGGTAGGATGGGGACTCCTTTGCCAAATCCACCACATCTGGCTCTTCCTCAAACATGCTGTTCTCAATCATGTTCCTGGGCAGTGGAGCTCTTTCTGTAGGTTACAGTGGAAACAGAAAATGGTGTGTGAATACAAAAATGTGGATTCCTGTTGACAAGAGTGCTGCCGTCTAAGACAACTGAGAAGTTTTCTGAAAAGTTGAGCGATTTTGTAGGCAGCCCACACAAGTGTTTTAAGTCAGAGAGTAAAAAAGTAGAAAGTAAATGAAAATGAAACTAAAGATGAAAAGAAAAGCTACTTTCAATGCATCTGTGCAGACAAACATTAAGACTGTTCCAGTAAATACTTGCACCCATGGCCACAGGCTGTCACCAGTGTACAGCATAACCTCATTCTCAATTCAATGTGCCTCGACTATTGTCTGCATAAGATTTTTCAATACCCTGAGAGAAAATAAAGTATCTGCATTGTTCCTCTTTTACTTCCTTCTTCAGCAGAGAATTAGACTAAATAAATTCAATAACAAATCAAGGCACTGCCTGAGTTAACAGTGATCAAATTACCATTTAACACATTGCTTGAATGTGTTAAATGTGTCCTACCTTCTGACCTGGGGTCAAACTCAGGTCTGCTGCACAAATACTCTTCTTCTTTAAGTGATCTGAACTTCAACTTCTTTCACATGCCTTATTTACTGTTAGTGCAACACTTTCATTTAGTACTGTGCAGAGTTTGAAAATTCTTCCATAAGCACTTGCTACAGTTCCTTTGTAAATCTCACAAAAACATGTCATGGTCACATTTCTAGAACCAATCACAAATTTTGCAAATGTGATTAAAATTCAGCCTATTTTTAAGATGTTCTGCATTATGAGATTATATTCACGCTGATTAAAGTTAGCAAGAAATGGAAGTTGTGATCGCCTTTTCTTTCCAACTGTGATGTGTATCTGAGTGCAACGGCTTCTCTGGCAAGAAAAAAGTAGGACAGGACTCGGTTTTGTCCACTGGGAATTGACTGGATCATTGTCGTTTGCTAATTGCTGTGATCTCATGTGAGTGACAGGTTGCTGGAAGGGACAGATTATAGTCCCGCCCTCATGCTGACGTCATTGCGAAGAGAAGTTAACGTTTTTGATGAACGATTAGGAGGGAGCATTAAAAAATAATGATGTATACTGATAAATTGTTTAGAATTTTCTATTTTTATAATAGCAAATGCACTGCAGTATTCAATAAAAAAAAATCAGATTTGTTAATTTCAGTGCTGTCATACGATTAATCACGATTAATCGCATCCAAAATAAATATCTGTCTACATAATATAAGTGTACTGTGTATATTATATTATATATATATATATATATATATATATATATATAGTATATATTTTGAAAATATTTGCATGTATATACATTTATATTCTTATATTTATATTACATATAAATATATTTAATATATAAACATAACATATTTTTCTTAAATATATACATGCCTGTGTTTGTGTCTGTATTTATATATACATAACAAATATACACAGGACACACACATGTAAACAAAAACTTTTATTTTGGATGCGATTAATCACGATTAATTGTTTGACATCACGAATTTAATTCTCATTAAATTCTCATTACTGTATGATTCTTTAAATAAGCATGAAGGCCTAATTTTATACATATACTAGCTCGATGTTTAAATATTATACAATTTAAATACTCTTTTATATAAAGTATCAAAAATGTAACATCTTGCTTCATGGTATTTAAAAATATATAGGAAATATGACCCAGATGTGTTCTTGATATGTTTTGTCAGCTAAACTTTCTTAACAGACAATCTTTCATTCAGGAAGTCAACAAGAACAAGTAACGGAAGAACTTTTTTTTTTTTTTTTGGTCTGCCACTGACAGACAACTGTATTTCGTGACAGATATATGGTTGAAACTCTTAAGTTACCTAAACTAGGAAAGAAGTAAAGACAGTACTAAAAAGTGACAACCAGCTGGCCAGCCTATCAAACTTACACAAGACCATAAAAACACAAAGCAGCAAATGTCACCTCGCCAAGACTGGGAGGAGATTTTGTGCAAAAAAATGAACCTTGGGACTCTTTGGAGATTTGAGTCTGATGCACGCAGACTGACAGATCAGATGTGATGACTTAACTGGAATAAAGTCAAACGCAGATGCTGACAGCAGAGCACTGTGAGACATCACGTTAATGACAGCCAGTCACCACAACAAATAAACCACTGATCTGATTTACTGACATTTCCACCCCCTCATAAACACTGATACATTTTAATTTAATCAGAGGTCCTGTTACGACCTACTGAAGCACACTGTGAAATTTGGAAAGCAGATGCACTGATAGCTATTTAAACGTTATTTATACGTGTCTGTTAGCCTGCTTGAACTTTGCATACATGATTTCGTAATCAAACGAGCTAATTCTAAAATCATTGACACATAACCAGGATCACGATAAAAGCAAGTTATCACACTATAAGAGAAGTAGCTACTTGAGGAGATTAAATTGCATTATTCATAAAACGAGGCGACGCGGCTAGCCGTAGCATGTTAGCTGATAACTTTTTGCAGTGCACGACCTCGCGTACAAATAGAGTTCATATTAGCTGCATTCTTACCGCTTTCAAACGTCTCCATGCTTAAATGTTTAAATGCAGGTCTGAAGTCAAAAACAAATCCTCTTTCAGTTGAAAGCGCGGGTATTTAATCCAGGGAAGGGTGAAGAGTCACACATTCACTCAACGCAGCAACACCTCGGATCAACTGGTGCTAGCTTAGCATCGTTAGCCTGATCTACAGCTCTCTCACTTCTCCGCATTAAAATCATCGATCAGCGGTTTATTGAGCCATCTCTGGACACTGTTTATCGATACAACAGCGGACACAAGCTGAAAGTGGCAATCACTACTGTCAAACAAGCGACACGAGTTTTACTTCCCCGTTTAAAGAGACAGTTCCCCCAAAACTGGACTCTGATATGTTGTTCTAAACCCGTATGACTTAAATGTGTTCCCTGTAAAGAGTAATAAATGGTTTTTAATGTATGGAAAATGAATGAAAGTCAGTATAGACCAAAAACAACAACAAAACGTGTATAACCCAACACACTGTTTATATTTTAACACATACTTCTCCCTCCTTATTCACATTGCCTTGTATAATTGCATACATATTTTGTCTGTCTTCCCTATTGTGTACATACGTAATTTGTCTGTCTATCTATCTATCTATCTATCTATCTGTCTGTCTGTCTGTCTGTCTGTCTATCTCTGTGTACGTTTTTACCAGCGAAAGTATATTTGGCAATGAACTTCATTTTGATACTTCTGATTCTGGTTTCCAAACATTCTGGCTAATATCTCATTTTGTGTATCACAGAAGACAGAAACTCATACGGGTTTGGAACGAGTAAAAGACGACAGACTTTTAATTTTTTGGTGAACTACCCTTAAGACCCCGCAGCTTCTGCACTCCTAGAGAAATATAGCAGCTGACCTTGCTGCATGGCTGCAATATTGATTATGTTATGATTAAAGACAACCTCATATACACAATCCCACAGACACATAAAGATTGACAAGATCTTTAAATTAAAAATAAACAAAGGTTTAATTTAATAGCGGATTAGATTAACACTGTCTTAATTTATAAGAAAAAAAAAGTTCATTAAAAGATTAATTCATACCAATAGCTCCATATTCCTGCTGATTTAAATGGTTTGCTGATTCCATGCGCTAAGACAGACTGCCATGCTCAACAAGAAAAACTGTAATAGTGTCAGTGTTCAGCAATTTGGACAATCACATGCTAACAATTTGACTCTGTGAAAACACACTACAATAGGCTGGTGTACTCTCAAGAGCTTGCAGTGTGCCGCACATTTGGGCACCAGTGGAACCGTTATAAATAGTCAGGTCATTGTACTCTTAGAACAGCAGAATACTGTTTATTGTAGGGGAATATGTGGAAAAAAAGTTCAAATAGGAGATACAATACCGGACTGTAGTGTTGTAGTCAAGACCACCTAATCCGAGACCAAGTCGAGACCAAGACAACTGTGTGTTAAGACCAAGACAAGACCAAGACTTTGAGAGGTTGAGACCAAGACAAGACCAAGACCAAGGCAGGTCGAGACCGAGTCAAGCCCAAGACCAGACCAGCATTGCTCAAATTCATCTACTGCCTGAGAAATGCCTTATTTTTAATCATTAAATACAATAATAAGACACTTACAGAGCTGTTACCAATCAAATGAAATCTCTAACAACAAAATTCAGCTTTGCACTGCAGTGGTGGCACAGAAGCTGCATCTGAATTGGTACAATTACAAATGCATAAATAATGTTGAGATTAATGTTAAAAATTGTTTACTGAATATTTTTTATAAAAGAATTTTTTTTTTTTCAAAACAATTCTCTTGTTCTTGTGATATTGCTTAATTATATCATATTATAATATAAAAATCCACATCTCGTACACTCAAGCACTTATACTCTCAAACACTTTTTTGACAGTAAACAGTATTTTTTTGTATGTCATCATCATCACATAAAAAAGTTTAAATCCCTAGGCTGGGACCGCACAAAATAATTAAAGGTTATCTCTTGAACTTCCATTTTCTCTCTGTCTCTAATGTGTATTTTTACGTTTTCACTCATTTTTTGTACCTGTCACTTTTTCATCAACACTTCTCCACCTTGTAATTTGTTTGTACATAGTACACATTTATTTTAGAAATAATTAAGTATTGCGACCATGTTTTATTGTTTTATCTTGCCTAAATGTCAAAATTATCACAATAATAATAGCTACATCTTGAATGAGGAAAAATCTTAAAACTGAAAATGTTTTTGCATTATCATGGGTCATGTTTTGTCCAAAGGAAAATTAACCATGGTATTATTAGGCCTACATGTTAAAGTATATATAGTAACCATGTTTTTGGTGGATTGATTACCATTTGTATAACCAGAGTTGTACTACAAATACCATAGTGAAACTGTATAGTGTAGCAAAGCCA